>VDFB02000132.1:0-41858 GCA_007258455.2 Sequoia sempervirens | reverse complement strand
CCTAAAACAAGGGGCAGACACTTTTAGTTTTCGTATATATGGCATTTTTGCCTCATTTTGTAGGACAGTTCTTACTTGCATTTTTCTGCTTTGTGACTTCTATGAGTCCTTAGAGGAGAATACTGAGTTTTGTAACTCATTTACAAACATTGTATGGTAGAGTTTAACCTTTGGAGATCAATAAAGAAAGCAATTTCTTCCTTCTCAGTTATCTGTTTCATTGAGTGTGTTGGATGATTGATAAATTTACATGTGAGTTTTCTTACTCCTTGTTAATATGTCTCATTAATAGCACTTTTAAGCAAAGGAGATATGTATATTGTAGGTTATAGGTTATGTTGGTGATGCAAACAGATTTTAGTTGTGAGGAGAATTTATCATCCTTCTAGGACTGTATGTATCATAGCTTTTTTATGAAACGTTTATGCAGTATCATATGAGTATTGAGTTGTGCATATGAGCTTTTATTAGTTGATTGAAAACTATGTGTTAAGCAGTTGTACATGTTTTGAGAAAATTTGGTGTATCACCATAGGATTTCATTTTCATTCTCATGCACTCCTTCTCCCTTTTCCTTACGAAGATTAGTAGTTAAGTGATATTACCAGTTAGGAGCCGACCTTATCTGGAGGTTCATTTCAACTCTAGGTGACCCAAAGCCTTGAAATGATCCCATGTTTCTCTAGAAAGCTCAGTTTTTCATAACTTTTCATAGGGTACATTTCTAGGAGACAACAAGAATAAATATCAAATTTCCTTTCAAAATAGAGGCTATGTGATTTAGAGATCCCAACTTTATAGATTTAATAAGAAATGGTGGCTCAACAGTCCTTTTTTTAAGGGGACAAGAATGTTTCAATTGAGCAAAAAATTAGACCTTCTTAAGATCAAAATCAAGGATTGGAACATCAATCACTTCAAAAACATATTCACAGAAAAAAAATTGACTAGAATCATAGCCTTTCGCTATATATGAAGAAGTTATTAAGAAAGGAATGGATAGGTCTCTTTATAACTAGGAAAAAAAGCTTGAAGAAGATCTAGAAGGGATTCTAGCTTGAGAAGAATGCAATTGGAGACAAAAGTCTAGAGAGACTTGGTTGAATGAAGGAGACAAGAATACAAAAAAAATTCATGCCTCAGCCAAATTATGCCGGAAAACAAACAAAATTCTTTCAATCTTGTCATCTTTAGGATCTACTCTTACCTTTGAAAAGGAAATTGGTCTTGAGGTGGTAAATTACTTCAAAAATCTCCTTTCTTCAGGTGCTCCCCATAATTCCCTTGGGGAGAATGAGATAATCAATAATATCCCAGAATTAATAAATGTTGATCATAATAAAATGTTGATGTCAAAGTTCTCTCTTGAGGAAATTAAAAATGTGGTCTTTTCAATGGAACCCAAGAAAGCCCCGGGCCCGGATGGGTTCACAATTAAGAAGAACCACAACCTCTGCCTTGTGAGGAGTCTACATGTGAAAAGCGATACTGATAGGTATGGATTTTCATGTTGATCTCAAACTATTCCTATGCTTTGATTACTAGCATTGATGAACCTAGGACTGCGAAAGAGGCAATTAATATGTTTGACTCAAATTCTCAGTTGGAAGCTATGAATGAGGAAATGACATCTTTGAAAAAGAATGAAACCTAGGATTTGGTACCCCTGCCTGAAGGGCGAAAGCCTGTTGGTTGTAAATGGGTATTTAAGAAGAAGACTGGTCTAGATGGTAGTGTTGAGAAGTATAAAGCTTGATTGGTCATGAAAGGTTATTCCCAGGTAGGGGGAATTGATTATGGAGAATTTTTTTCCCATAGCCAAGCTGACATCTATCAAATTTTATTTTGTCACTAGAAAGATAAGGACTTAGAGATCGAACAGATGGATGTGAATACAATGTTTCTTCATGGAGAGCTGGAAGAAGAAATTTATATGTCCTAGCCTAAGCACTTCATTGAAAAAGGTAAAGAAAATATAGTTTGCAAGTTAAAGAAATATTTGTATGGTTTGAAGTAATCGCCTAGAATGTGGTACCAAAGTTTGACACCTTTGTAAATTTTCATTGGGATTTGTGAGATCAAAATTAAATCATTGTGTTTATTACAAAATTGAAAATGATCGAGTTCTTATTATTTCCCTGTATGTTGATGACATGTTGTTTATAGGAAATAGTAAGACTATGATTTCTGATCTAAAATCTTATTTGTCAACAAATTTTGAAATGAAAGATCTAGGTGTAGCAAGGTCTATTCTAGAGATATAAATAAAAAGGGATAGAGGAAGTAGAAATCTTTGGCTTAGCTAGAGCAAGTATATCAACACTATCCTAGAGAGATTTGGTATGACTGATTACAAGCAACTAGTTGTTCCAGTGTTGAAGGGAACAAAGCTATCTATTGAAGATTGTCCAAAATCTCCTACCGAGATGGAGGACATGACCAAATTTCCTTATGAAAGTGTTGTTGGCAGTTTAATGTATGCAATAGTTTGTATAAGGCCATACATTGCCCAAGTAGTGGGAGTACTTAGTTGGTTTATGGCTAATCCAAGAAGACCACATTGGGATACTATGAAAAGAGTTTTCAAATATTTGAAGGGAACTTTGGAGTAACTTTGTGTTATCATGGCAACTATATTGGATTACACAAGTCTCTTAGGATTCATGGGTATGTGGATTCTGATTGGGCAAGGGACATTGACAGCAAAAGATCCGCCATTGGATACATCTTCATGTTATTTGGTGGTGTAGTGAGTTGGATGAGCAAGCGACAGGCTATAGTTGCTCTATCTACTACTGAGGTAGAGTATATGGCAGCAACACACGCCTGCAAAGAAGTTGTTTGGCTTAGACATTTGTGTTCTTATAATGGGTTTAATGCAGGGTAGATTATAATTTTCTATGACAGTTAGAGTGCTATTTGTTTTGAAAAAATTCCAACTTTTGATGCCAAGAGGAAGCATATCGATGTTCAATATCATTTCCTTCATCATATAGTGGAGGATGGAAAGGTTAATCTTGAAAAAGTGGATACTCTTGAGAATTTCACTGATGCATTGATAAAGCCTGTAAGCGCAGACAAGTATAGGTGGTGTTCCAATTCGATGGGCCTTGGGGCCTATGACTTTCAATAACTTCGAGTTTAGAGGAAGCCAGTAAGTCTTCGTCAAGTGGGATCTTGTTGGAAAATATGCCTCAACTTGCTAGCTTGAACCTCTATTAAAGACTTGGCATTTTTCCCTTTGTTGGCCTTCTTTGTCTAACTATTATCGAAATCTAGAACCTTGAAACCTAAGTCGCGGGGTTCTAAAAGATCATAACTTGGTGACATTGAGCTTGTTGTGAGATTGCTATATTTTTGAACCTTGGAAACTATGTCGTAGGGTTTGTGAGTTTCATAACCTCATGACTTGGCAATCTCCTTATTGTCGCAGCTTCCAAGAATTTCCTAACCTCTGATGGAGGTCGTGAAGTTCAGGTTTCTCCCGAATTGGTGACATAACCTATGGATGGTGGGACTGGTTTGATTGGAAGGTGACCTCAGCTGTACGACAGTGACATGGATGCTAAGTGGATGTTGGGGACCACATGGGTCGAGCCAATAAGTTGTAAAGAGGATATTGGTGGGACTTTCTTTTATCAGTGGGAAACGAATTAGTGTCCCTCCAATATGGCGATTGTTGAATTAGTGAACCTGAATGGTACGATACTCAAAAGTAGTGGACAAGTGATGTTTTGACACATGACATGAATTCATTCATTGATTCTACATCGCTGTTGTGAACTAATAATCAGTGAGCTAAAAGTTGTATTTCCTGATAGCGATATATTTGCATTAAATGCATGATTTGACTCGGGGGTTGAGAGAGAGAAAATATGGTAATATTCTCTGTAACTGAATTAATTGATGGGAAGCTTGATGCATGTTGGATGGTGGTGTGCGTAAACTGAGACAAAGGAAGCTTGTCGGTGAAGATAGTGAAATTGATGAAAACCTAATAGTGGTTGGGTGTTGCTAGATTGTATGCTCTTCTTGCATTGTAATAGAGTGAGAGTGACGGTAATAAGTATCTCAGTGTGAGGTCAATCAAGGGATTGTATTGTTGTCATGAGTTAACATCTGAGAGTGAAGTCTATAACTTTGTATGTAATCTATTAACTATAATACAAAGTGACTTTAATTGGTATGTGGGTTTTTCTTCCATAATGGTTTTCCCACATAAATTTGGTGTTATCTCTATGTGTGATAATTTGTGTTTATTCTTTTTGAGCTGTGAATGTGCATCTCAATGAATGTAACTTGTTAAATGAATTATTTTCTACACTTCTTTCCTGAGGATTTTGCATTAGGAAGGTATTTTCGCACTATTTCTTTCCTTATAAGGGTTGGAGTGAGAGAGAGTAGTCTAGCTTGGGTGGGACAGAGAGAGACTTGAGAGAGAGAGAGAGACTTGAGAGGGAGAGAGAGAGTTATATAGTTAGTATGGGGGGGAGATACCTGAGAGAGGGAGAAGGGTTGGGAGGGATATTTTGAGCGAGAGACCTAAGAAAGACGGAGTGGGAGGCACCTGAGAGAGAGACCTGAGAGAAAAAGAGAGAGAAAGAGGAAGCTAAATACTTGAGAGAGGGAGTTGGAGTGAGAGAGAGAGAGTAATACTTGAGAGGGAGAGAGAGGGAGTGTGAGAGAGGGGGTTGGAGTGTGAGAGAGAGTAGTCTAGGTAAGGTGGGAGGGAGTGAGACTTGAGAGAGACTTGATAGGGAGAGAGAGTTATCTAGTTAGGGTGAGGGGGAAGACCTAATAGAGGGAGAGAGGTTGGGAGGGATATTTTGAGGGATACAAGTAAGAAAGAGATGAGAGGGAGAGAGAAAGATAAATACCTGAGAGAGGGAGATGGAGTTAGAGAGAGAGAAAGAGGGGGTGTTCGAGTGATATTTTTCTAGGTAAGGTGGGAGGGAGTGAGACCTGAGAGAGAGATTACTACATCAGAGAAAGAGAGTTATCTAGTTAGGATGGGGGGAGAGACTTGAGAGAGGGAGAAGGGATGGGAGGGATATTTTAAGGGAGATACCAAGAGAGGATTTTGATTCAAGGTGTTGGAGTGAGAGAGAGTAGTCTAGGTTGTGTGGGAGGGAGTGAGACCTAAGACATACAGAGAGAGAGTGAGAGAGAGATACTTGAGATAGAGAGAGAAAGAGTTATCTAGTTAGTGTGGGGGGAGAGACCTGAGAGAGGGAGAGGGGTTGGGAGGGATATTTTAAGGGAGATACCTAAGAGAGAGGGAGTGGGAGACACCTAAGAGAGAGACCTGAGAGAGAGACCTAAAAGAGACCCAGAGAGAGAGAGATGAGAGGGAGGAGGAAAGAAATACCAAGAGAGGGAGTTGGAGGAGGTACAATGAGAAATACTTGAGAGGGAGAGGAGAGAGGGAGTGTGAGAGGAGGTGGTTGGAGTGAGAGAGAGTAGTCTAGGTAGGGTGGGAGGGAGTGAGACCTAAGAGAGAGAGCGAGAGAGACTTGAGAAGGAGAGAGAGATTTATGTAGTTAGGGTGGGGGAGAAAGACCAGAGACAGGGAGAGGGGTTGGGAGGGATATTTTGAGGGAGACATATGAGAGAGAGATGAGAGGGATAGATAAAGATAAAATGCCTAAGAGAGGGAGAGAAGGGAGAGAGAGAGAGAGAAAGACCTGATGAGTGAGAGAGAGAGGGAGAGAGGGAGTTGGAGTGAGCGAGATTTGTCTAGGGAGGGAGTGAAACCTGAGAGAGAGACTACTACATTGGAGAAAGAGAGTTATGTAGTTAGGATGGGAGGGAGAGACCTAAGAGAGGGAGAAGGGGTGGGAGGGATATTTTGAGGGAGAGACCTGAGAGAAAGGGAGTGTGAGAGAGGTGGTTGGAGTGAGAGAGTAGTCTAGGTAGGGTGGGAGGGAGTGAAACCTAAGAGAGAGAGAATTGAGAGGGAAAGAGAAAGAGTTATCTAGTTAGCATTAGGGGGAGAGACCTGAGAGAGGGAGAGGGATTGGGAGGGATATTTTGAGGGGGTGACTTGAGAGAGAGGGAGTGGAAGACACCTGAGAGAGAGACTTGAGAGTGAGAGAGAGATGAGAGGGAGAGAAATATAAAGACCTAAGAGAGGGAGTTGGAGTGAGAGAGAGAGAGAGAGAGAGTTATCTAGCTAGGGTGGGGGAGAGAGAGGTTGCTAAGAGAGGGAGATGGGTAGGGAGGGATATTTTGAGTGAAATACCTTAGAGAGAGGGAGTGGGGGACACTTGAGAGAGAGATAATTCAGAGAGATAGATGAGAGGGAGAGATAAAGATAAAGACCTAAGAGAGGGAGTTGGAGTGAGAGAGGGAGTGTGATAGAGGGGGTTAGAGTGAAAGAGATTTGTCCAGGTAGTGTGGGAGGGAGTGATACCTGAGAGAGAGAGAGACTATTATTGGAGAAAGAGAGATATTTAGTTAGGATGGGAGGGAAATATTTGAGAGAGGGTGGGAGGGATATTTTGAGGGAGAGACCTAAGAGAGAGGGAGTGTGAGAGAGGGGGTTGGAGAGAGAGAGTAGTCTAGGTAGGGTGGGAGGGATTGAGACCTAAGAGAGAGAGACCTGAGAGGGAGAGAGAGTTATCTAGTTAGGGTAGGGGGGAGAGACCTAAGAGATGTGAAGGGTTGGGAGGGATATTTTAAGGGAGAGACCTGAGAGAGAGGGAGTGTGAGAGAAGGTGTTGGAGTGAGAGAGAGTTGTGTAAGTAGGGTGGGAAGGAGTAAGACTTGAGAGAGAGAGAGAGAGAGAGAGAAAGTTATCTAGTTAGGGTGGGGGAGAGACTTGAGAGAGGGAGAGGAGGTGGGAGGGATATTTTGAGGGAGAGAGAGATGGAGTGGGAGAGACCTAGGAGAGAGAGAGACTTGAGAGGGAGAGACCTAAGAGAGAGAGACCTAAGAAGGAGAGAGAAACTTGTGAGCCAGAGAGTTTTCTAGTTAGGTGGGAGGGAGAGACTCCAGAGAGGGAGAGGGGGTGAGATCCAAGAGACAAAGGTGGGAGGGAGAGAATAAAGAGAGGGAGAGGGAGTTGAGATTAGTTAGGGGGAGGGAGAGACTTGAGAGATTGAGGGGGCAATGAGATCCAAGAGACAAATGGTGGAAGGGATAGAGGAGGGAGAGACTTGAGAGAGAGGGAGGAGAGGACAGAGAATGAGAGAGAGGGATGGTTGGGATATAGGGAGGGAAGAGACCCGAGAGGGGGAGTTATCTTACACATTAAACCCTCAACCCTATAACTTAAACCCTAAGGATGGAAGATAAGGTAGAGAGTGTAGGAGAGACCTAGAGAGGTTGAGAGATCTAATGGGTACATATTGGTTAAGAGGGAAGGAGGCAAAGAGGGAGTGAAAGGCTAAACCTCAATTATCCATCAACGATCATAAACTGTGAACTCTAAGTATTATCAAAGTGGTGGAGAGAGACATAAAGAGAAAGCAAAGTTAGATTTTTGTCAATGCAGCTCATTTGGTGAGTGCCAAATTTGGCACTCTCCTAATGACACATCCCATTCGTCACTCGCCAAATCTGGCGAGCACTAAATTTGGTGAGTGCTAAATGGGATGTGCCATTTGGAGACCACCAAATTTGGCACTTGTAAAATGAGTTGCTTATGGATGTGATTTTCTCAAGAGGATACCAAATTTACACATATTTTTGGTTGTTCTAACCATCTCGTTTGCACATCTTTCAATGAAAGTTTTTTTTAAAATTATGATGATGTTAGGCTCTCTCCTAGCTATCTAAATATATAATGTTTTTTTTATGGTTTGATTATGTTAAGGTTTCCATCCATAACTTCTCTTGTTATTGCCTCCATTTTTTGTCAAAAACCAACATGTGCTAGTTTTAGGATAGATTTTTACTTGTTCATCGAATCTTGAAACAAATTACATTTTTTAAAACTACACTCCATTCTACAAATTCTGAAAAAAAGAATCGATTTTTTATTAGTTTTCAAAAAAATTAGGGGGAGAACACTCAAATTTTAGCTTTTTCAAGATTTTTCACTTTGAAAATTCATAAAATATTATATATTCATTAAAAAATTATCCGAAAGAACGGGGATAAACTACATGGTGTTAGCTAATTTCTCACTATTCAAATTTTCAAAATTCTAAAAAAAAGTTAATGAAAAACGGGGGGGCTCAAAAACTACTATTTTTTTTTGCTAAAAACAAGACCTATTGCCCCCCCTTTTTGAAACTCTTAATCTTCATTATTTTCAAAAAAATATAGTAGCTTAGAAACTAGACTTGGAGCACTACAACTCTTTTTCTTGCTATGTCTTCAAATTTTGAGCGTAACTATCTTCATTTTCTCATGCACATCAGATTTTGTTGATTTTAGAAAATAGTGGCATCTTAAGAGCCATTTTTGTGTCATAGCTTGGTGCACTTACCCTCATTCTAATGCTTAATAAGGGATTTTAGATTCATGAGGGTTTAAATCTTTTAATGTACAACTAATTCACCCCCCTCTCGGTTGTTTTGTGTGTCTAACAGATCTACCTCCCCTATTGCTACCAAACTATTGCTTTGTGATTCTTTTATCTCAATTGAATTTGGAGATAAGTGTACTCTCATGCCCTTCCTTAAATGATTTATTCAATGTACACTAAAATGAGAATAGTTTATAGTGAAGGTACACTTAGAACATTTGAAAATGTTCCTCCTTCAACTTCAACAAACCCTCTCTCTTTTACCAATGTTGGAGTATCAGATCACCTAAGGTGATTGTGGACATACTTGATGGCTCTAAGGATGAAAAGACATATGAAGAACCCATATGGTGTGAAGCACCAAAGTCTATAATCCATGATGGAGATAAAGATGATGTAGCAACTAAGGCTTTACCCTTTGATTTCTCTTTGTCCTTAGTATTTTCTTGAGTTGATGAAGATGCCTTGATAGAATCGGGAAGCCCTATATTATTCTTAAACTTAAATATGAGTAGATAAGAATTTTTTATGGGTACTAAGGAGTAAACTCTTCTCTAGGAAAGATCACAAAAGTTAGAGAGAGTCATGCCACTAGACATTATCACTATCATAATTTGTTATAGACTATTATATTATTAAGATTTAGTTGTTTGATCTCTCTATTTAATAATCCAATTTTAGGCTCTTTATTTTAGGTCATTTTCATAATGTTATATCAAGTAATGTTTACTCTCTTATAATTTCAAGGCAAAAAAACCCTTGTTAAGAAGGTGTGTTGTACAACTTGCATAATAATTTAATATTATTATATTTTTATTTCATGTGAAATAGGGTGTCATAATTGAAGATGGATGTTGAGATTTCCATTATGATGATGATTCTACCACTTGGAATTTCATCAATAACATAAAATTTACATTGGAAGAGTAATTATATTAGAGGTTACAAAGTGCCATTGAAAGAACACATCTTTGATTAACTAGTTTTAGTTAGCTATAAAGAAAATTAAACATGCATGCAAATGGGGAGTTAGAAATTGTATGCAAATAGTGGGACACTTGAAATTTCGGTCCATCATATTGGAACCCACTCTAATATTGTTTATTTTCTTCCTTATACCTATAAAAAATAATTTAAAATTGGACCAAATATAGGATTGAAGACATTGAATCTACACTTGAGATCTAGAAACATATTTTTTTATTATAAATAACATTATGTTGAACTTATATCCTAAGGATTGATGTATTTTTCTAGATTTCTCTCAAAAGGGTATTGTAAGATATATATCTTGCATCATTATTGTGGATGTCATTGTTTTATTTTGTTGTATTATAAATTTTGTAACCTATTTAGTATTGCTTGACTTTATTAGTTAAGAAGATTAATTTTACTTTTATTTTATCTCATAATTTTGTTTCCTAAGATTTATCAGAATGACATGTTTTTTCCTTGTGGTAATATTTTTTGAGTGAAATTCTATGTAATTCAACATAGGGTTTCAATAATATAAGATGCCAAAAATTTTAAGGATGAAGATTGAAAAGTTCACTGGATAATTTTAATTTTAAATATGAAAGCTCATCTTTTTTTATTGTGATCAATGTACTATAGTGGATAGATTTATTCCTCTTTTATGGATAAAAATGACTAGAAAAATATTGACAAGAAAGAAAGAAACACTATTTATGCTAATCTCTCTAACTCAATGTTGGTAAATGTCTTGGGTGAAGAGATTGTTAAATACTATGGGACAATATAGTGTTTGTGTATTTAAAGAACCCTAGTAAAAAAAAATTCTTCAAAATAAGTTGTACTCCCTAGAATAAGTGATGGAAACTCTATGAAATAACTCCTAAATGTATTCACCATTGTGGTAATTAAATTAACCCCTATAAGTGTACAAATGAGTGAGAAAGATTAGTGCATTCGATGTTATATTATTTATTTGATTCATAGGATAATATTGTTGAGGCAATTGTTAGTACCCTTAGTTATTTGAAGCTTGAAGTAGTTGTTGTCTTGTTATTGAAAGAAATAAGGAAGAAGTAACATGGATGAACCTATAAAGGATTATATGGTTTTCATAGGGTATTTTAATGAAAAAGGAAAGAAAAAGTATGCAAATAAAAGACCAAAATCTAAAGAGAAAAATAAATCTCTTGGAAAGTTCAAGGTTAAATGTTGGAATTGCAAAAAATGTTAGATATTTTAAAAAATAAAG
This sequence comes from Sequoia sempervirens, assembly GCA_007258455.2. NCBI lineage: Eukaryota > Viridiplantae > Streptophyta > Pinopsida > Cupressales > Cupressaceae > Sequoia > Sequoia sempervirens. The sequence continues at coordinate 31,161 of VDFB02000132.1, read as the reverse complement.
TGGATTTAAGAAGATAGCTAAGGGATTTGATGATTCATCTACCACGGAGACAAAGCTCTCCATTGAAAAGCAAGAGATATTTTGTAATGTCCCCATTTTTAGCACTTCACTTTTTAGTGATTGATAGCCTATTCCCAGTGTCTGTCCCAGTCAGTGGCAGAATTAGGGTTTTCGGTGCTTGATGGGTTCTCTTGAAGATTCAGGGTTTTCTTGTTGGAGTTTGGTGTTTGGATTCTGGATTCCTTCTGGGTTTTCAGAGAGCTTCGCAGAGGTATGACTTGCAACTGCGTCGGGCAACCTTTCGAACTTACTATTTTTAGTAAGTTATGACGGCTACATCTTGAAGTTTGGGATTTTGGATTGCGGACTCTTTCTGGGTTTTCAGAAAGCTTCGCAATGGTGTCGCATGCATTGCATTCCGAGCAACTTCTTGAATTTACTATTTTTAGTAAATTCTATTTTTAGCAGTGGTCCAGTCAGCATTAGCTCAGCAGGCTTTCCTCTTCTGGCAATTCAGTTGGTAATATTGTTTTGGCCTTTTGATGCATTTTCTGGAGAGATAAGTATTTTAATTAAAATAATGTTATATTATAACGTTATAACCCCTTGGCCTAGCTGTATAACTTTAAGTTATTTTAAAAAGGGGGACTTTGAGGGTGGTCATCTCATGGGGAAATATTTTAATATTTCTAAAGTGAATAATTGCTTAAGAGAAATTGGATGCCAACCTTTGGAGAAGAATATGTTTTATTTTAAAGTGATTTTATCACTAAAGAAAAGGTACGCCCTTTTGAGGAAGCAGCCAAGTCAAAGTCAAAAACCTAAAAAGGTCTTGAAGTGGGGCGCACCTTCTAGAGGTTTCTTGAGATTCTCTCAAAGGGTCTATATAAGGAGGCAGTTGCTCTTCATTTTGTTATCTTTTGTCTACCTTATTGTTATGCTGCTGAAATACTTTCAGAGTTACTTCGAGGGATGCATACCTCCTAGCCATTTCTCTTGGTTTCGTGCTTGAAAGATAGCACCTAGCTAAGGCTTCAGAGACTGCTTTTCATCCAGACAAGCAGACAGATCATCAAGGTTGAAGATTTCAAAGATTTTGTCAGTTTTGCATTTGCTGGTTAGGGTTTGGCTGAAGTAGAAATCTGCTCATAAGTCTTTGCATGAATTTTTGTTGGTTCTGGGTACTTTACAAATGGCTTCCTCATCCTAGGGCGCCCCTCTTTGGTGAGTTCCAGATTTTATTATTGAGTGTATGATTTTATCTTCTCTAAATCGCCCTTCTCCTTGGCCATACCATTTTGGGCTGTCTTGGGAAGTGTGCCAAAAAATAATATCATAGTTTGTCAGTAGTTTCTCAGTTAGGTTTTCATTGTCAGCATTCTAGCTCTCGTTTGCATCTGGTTTTAAGTGATTTGGTTGGGTTTTGAGTGAGTTATGAGCTTTTTAGTGGGTTACTGTGTTGCTGGTTGGTGTTTCCAGAATTGCTGATTTTATATCAGACTTCCAGAAGTTCAGTTCAAGCATTGTTTTATCAATATTGTGAAGTCAAATAAGTCGGAACAACATTCTATCAGTTGTTGCTTTGGTTTAACAGTTTGTAACACTTTGTAATCTGCAGATTGTGCATTGTAAGGCTGTTAATAGTAGTACTATTTCAGTCATTTTTATATTCTGCAATTACTTAGTTTTAGAGCAGCAAACCTAATAATCTTTGGACGGTTTACCGCCAGAGATGGGTGAATGAACTACACACTTAAAGTTCTTGGATGGTATTCCGCCAAGAAGGGAATTAAAGCTTTGCACTTCTTACATTGTATTCGCTCCCGCTGAATAAGTGGTAGAGCTTTCTTTCAGCATTGTATTTACTTTTGTTACTCCGCCAGATGGTCGCTACTTGCCCTACTGGGGTTTGAAAGCACATCCGTGGTGTTGAGTCTTTCAGCATTGTATTTACTTTCTGTTACTCCGTCATATGGTAGCTACTTACCCTAGTCGGGTCGGAAAGCACATTCTTGGCGTTGAGTCTTTCTTTAATTGCTGGTTATGAGTTGAGCTGACCTTTAACGGGTTCTTGTTGTACTGGATTGTTCATTGTAAAATTTGAAAAAATTGGTCCGGTTCATTAGAGTGGTATCAGAGCCATGCATCCTGCCATCCTGTGCCCATCAAGGTTTAGTTGACAGTTGAATGATAGAGAAATCAGCTTCTACACCAGAGGTCAGAACAGAGTTCCGTTCAAGTTTTGAATATGTTGCGTTTTCTGAGGTCCAGGAATTGGGAGAAGTCAGATTTGAATATGGCATTTGAGGAAGGAAAGGTTAGTTTGGCCGCAAGGGATTTCATTGAGTATGCCGAACAGTACAAAAGACAATGTGAACATGAAGCTTCCATGCTCCATGAGGAATATCAGAATATGACAAATGAGTTTAAGAACGATGTTTCTTTTGACTCCTACTTGAATTGTGTGTTGGTTTTGAAACCCGGAAAATTGGGTGTGGTTAATTACATTAGAAGAACAATGAAAGAAAAAGAACATTCCATTGATGAAGGGTTCAAGAAAGAAGCAAAAGTGCTTGTTTGTGGTTTGCAGCCCACAAATATGCAAGTTGAAGGGAAAAATCAGTCAACTAGTATTGAAGATGGCACAAGCAAGGTGCTCATGTCACCACAAAATGATCGTAAGTTTGATAAAGATACCGTGACCGTTGAAGAGTGTGTGGAAGAGCCCCATAATACGCCCCTTGACTTGCATGTGATAGCAAGTGAAGAAGAGCAAGTTGAAGGAAATACTGGTGGTGTCTTTGAATCAGCTTATGACCATTACCAAAGTGATTATGTTGGTAATGATTCCAATGTGTTTGTACCTCCTCTTGTTGAAGATTTGGTGATGGATAATTCTCCTCTTGTTGCTGTCCAAACTCCTCAAGAGTTTTCACAAGATGAATTTATGACAAGTGATCAAGAAGACCTTTTTGGCATGCATATGAATGTTCATGATGAGATCAGAAATACACCTATAGATGATGGGTTCATTGAAGATAAGGATGATAAAGTTTTCCAAACAGCTAGCACTAGAGATTCTTTACTTCATTACAATGATGGTGTCAAGGGTGGTTTTGGGTTTGATCTTCAAACCAAGCCATTAGAGGGAGGTATTCATGAAGATATCAATTTAAGTGAATTGAGTGGTGACCTATTCAAAGAGTCAACCCTCCAAGAGAAGCACGAAGAGCACTTTCCTTTTGATCAAAACAATCAATCCTCTAGCACTTGGGATCCAGGAGTGAAGGCATTTAGTGATGACAAAGGAACTGTGTGGGATGAGTTTCCCTTTGATCCTGATGAAGTTCAAAATTCTGATTGCTTTGCAAGCTATGAGGGGGCTGCTATAACCTTTGATCATGAAGACAGTGAAGTGGAAATGGAGCTTAAAGACCATATGGCTCTTGAAGATGGAAAGTTTGATGGAGTTCCTAAACACAAATCCGATTTATCAATGCTTGAAGCTGGTTGTAAGCATTGGGTTGAAGAATTTGTGGAGTCTAATCCTCTCCATGACATTGAGCATTCTCCTCTAGTTGATGGTGAAAGACAAGAAGGTTGGAGCAGCTATGATGGCAGCAAAGACACAAAACAAAGTTCTGATTTTGAAAAGCAGCCAACCAGCAATCTACCATCTTTGCAAATTCTTGAGTGGGAAGGTCAAGTCAAAGAGTCCTTTAAGAGGGAAGTGCGAGTTCTATCCCAGTTTGATCGCACTCACAGTTTGGTTGAAGATTTCTACTGGAAGGCTCAACTTGAAGAGAGAAGAAGAGGAGTTAGGGATGAAGTTGCTCTCCCCAACTTGCAGCTTATCAGAGACTCTTTGGAGACATTGAAATCTGATTGCATACACTTGATTGAAGATCGGGATCATGCCATTGAACTTGCAAAGAAGACCTTCAGTGCTTTCCAAGGAAAAGAGAGAAAGGTTGATGAGCTTACTTATGAGCTTGAATCAACAAAGGCTATGTTAGAAGAAACTCAAGTAGCATTAATGGAGGTAGAAGATCAGCTTGTTGATTTCAAACTTTCTAAGGAACAAGAGAATGCACAAAGAGCTGAAGAAATCAAACAAGTAATTGAGGAGCTTGATAGTCTTCAAGGGGAGTTTGATCTTGAAAGTGTCTCAAGAAAATCAGAAGTTGCATGTGCTGATTTGGAGCAGCAAGATGAAAAGGATGGCTTTCAAGTTTATGACAATCCTCTCTTTGAAGTGGGTGTTGAGGAAACTTATGATAATCCTATTTTTGTGATGGAAGATGAAACATCAATTGATAATAGCATGAAATGGGATCTTGATGAAGTTTCTCGACACAATATGGAATGTGATTTTCAGCTTATTGAAGATTTGCAAGCCGAACATGAGGGAGATTCGCTCCTGAAATTGGTAATCTTCCAAGAAGATTGTTTGATCAAGAATGCTTAAGAGGGATTGAGGATGTAGTCTTCACTTTGGAAAATGGACCAAAATATGGTGTTTGCACTCTTGTCAATCCATTCCTTGGGTTGAGTGATGCTAGTTTGTTCTGGGAGTTGAATTTGAAGTCATCTTATGTTTCATGCTCCAGTGTTCCTGAAGCTTTCATGGATAGGTTTCAGAGGTTCATCAGAGGGAATGCCAATTTTACAAGTATGCACTTGATTTTGACCAGCACTCAGAGATGTGCTATGTTTTCTTGCCGAAGTGTTGGAGATTATTTTCAGTTGGGTATCCAAGCTTGGGATTCTCAACATGGGTTGATGGAGCTTACCGTTTGTGGAAAGAAGAATTTATGGAGGAATAAGGATCAAATTTTCAGACTTTTTGGTGTTGTTCCCTTCTTTAGCAGCTTCTTGATGGTTCCATTTGTTCATCAACAAATGGATTGGAGAGAGATTTTGAGTATGGGATGGAGAGATGAACGATTGGTTGCTCTTGGGAGTGATCCTCGGCTAAGACTAGGGCAAATTTGGAGACACGAGTTTGCTGATTGGAGGCAGACCAGCCACCCTACTTGTGCAGTTACCCTCGTTTGGGAGAGTTTGTTCATCACTACTTGTCGAAGAGGTGGTAATTTTCAGTTGGAGATTGCTCTAGTGCGTTTTCCTGCCACTTTTGAGGAGTCACCTTGCAGCTCGATGGTCATCTCACATGCTCACACTTGCGAATTTGAGTGGTGTTGTTGTTTTCCTTTGTGTAGGACTCTTGAATTAGACTGCACTACGCTGACTCCAGCCTTGATCAGCAGCAATCATTTGTTCCTTCACACCTTTCCTACTCTCCAAGTTCATCTTATGATGGTTTGTGATGTAAACTTTGATAGTTTACTCTTAGTGTTGGTTCAGGACTGCGGATTTTCACATGCTTTGGTTCACCACTTTGAGGCTCTTGGAGTGAGAACTGTAAGAGTTTTTAGAAATCTTCATGGTTGCACCAGAATAATTCAGGGGAGGCATAGTAGATTCATGTGGAGTCATGAGCTCTTGCAAAGGATTGCTTCTCTCTTTGCAAGAAGTTTTGGAGAGGTCACATTTGCAAACACGGCTGTGTTAGATACCTTATGGAGGCATGTTGAGGATTACAGTTTTGAGTTGAGTATCCTATCTTTCTTCTTGCCTAGAATTATGATTGACAGTGGTGTGGTTGATACTGTTGATTCGGGGCATCATGGACAGGAGATATTGCATGATATTGATCTTAGTCCTTTAAGATCTTTGCGTTTGATTATCATGGATGGTAACACTTTGGAGTTACAAGGGAGGTTAGTGCAACATTGGCATGATGTTTTCACTAATGTGAACAAAATGGTGCAGCAGTGGCATGGTGGGTCCTTCCTGAGATGGATTTGGGAACCTGGGATCATACTTGTTTTGGTATGGATCAGTTTTAAATTTTCTGGAGTTATGGCGATATTGCTTGAGGACAAGCAATTTTGGGAAGGGCGGACTGTAATGTCCCCGTTTTTAGCACTTCACTTTTCAGTGATTGATAGCCTATTCCCAGTGTGCTGTCGGCCAGTCAGTGGCAGAATTAGGGTTTCCACTGCTTGATGGGTTCTCTTGAAGATTCAAGGTCCCGATTCTCGTTTTCAGAGAGCTTGCAGAGGTATGACTTGCAACTGCGTCGGGCAACCTTTCCGAACTTACTATTTTTAGTAAGTTATGACGGCTACATCTTGAAGTTTGGGATTTTGGATTGCGGACTCTTTCTGGGTTTTCAGAAAGCTTCGCAATGGTGTCGCATGCATTGCATTCCGAGCAACTTCTTGAATTTACTATTTTTAGTAAATTCTATTTTTAGCAGTGGTCCAGTCAGCATTAGCTCAGCAGGCTTTCCTCTTCTGGCAATTCAGTTGGTAATATTGTTTTGGCCTTTTGATGCATTTTCTGGAGAGATAAGTATTTTAATTAAAATAATGTTATATTATAACGTTATAACCCCTTGGCCTAGCTGTATAACTTTAAGTTATTTTAAAAAGGGGGACTTTGAGGGTGGTCATCTCATGGGGAAATATTTTAATATTTCTAAAGTGAATAATTGCTTAAGAGAAATTGGACGCCAACCTTTGGAGAAGAATATGTTTTATTTTAAAGTGATTTTATCACTAAAGAAAAGGTACGCCCTTTTGAGGAAGCAGCCAAGTCAAAGTCAAAAACCTAAAAAGGTCTTGAAGTGGGGCGCACCTTCTAGAGGTTTCTTGAGATTCTCTCAAAGGGTCTATATAAGGAGGCAGTTGCTCTTCATTTTGTTATCTTTTGTCTACCTTATTGTTATGCTGCTGAAATACTTTCAGAGTTACTTCGAGGGATGCATACCTCCTAGCCATTTCTCTTGGTTTCGTGCTTGAAAGATAGCACCTAGCTAAGGCTTCAGAGACTGCTTTTCATCCAGACAAGCAGACAGATCATCAAGGTTGAAGATTTCAAAGATTTTGTCAGTTTTGCATTTGCTGGTTAGGGTTTGGCTGAAGTAGAAATCTGCTCATAAGTCTTTGCATGAATTTTTGTTGGTTCTGGGTACTTTACAAATGGCTTCCTCATCCTAGGGCGCCCCTCTTTGGTGAGTTCCAGATTTTATTATTGAGTGTATGATTTTATCTTCTCTAAATCGCCCTTCTCCTTGGCCATACCATTTTGGGCTGTCTTGGGAAGTGTGCCAAAAAATAATATCACAGTTTGTCAGTAGTTTCTCAGTTAGGTTTTCATTGTCAGCATTCTAGCTCTCGTTTGCATCTGGTTTTAAGTGATTTGGTTGGGTTTTGAGTGAGTTATGAGCTTTTTAGTGGGTTACTGTGTTGCTGGTTGGTGTTTCCAGAATTGCTGATTTTATATCAGACTTCCAGAAGTTCAGTTCAAGCATTGTTTTATCAATATTGTGAAGTCAAATAAGTCGGAACAACATTCTATCAGTTGTTGCTTTGGTTTAACAGTTTGTAACACTTTGTAATCTGCAGATTGTGCATTGTAAGGCTGTTAATAGTAGTACTATTTCAGTCATTTTTATATTCTGCAATTACTTAGTTTTAGAGCAGCAAACCTAATTATCTTTGGACGGTTTACCGCCAGAGATGGGTGAATGAACTACACACTTAAAGTTCTTGGATGGTATTCCACCAAGAAGGGAATTAAAGCTTTGCACTTCTTACATTGTATTCGCTCCCGTTGAATAAGTGGTAGAGCTTTCTTTCAGCATTGTATTTACTTTTGTTACTCCGCTAGATGGTCGCTACTTGCCCTACTTGGGTTTGAAAGCACATCCGTGGTGTTGAGTCTTTCAGCATTGTATTTATTTTATGTTACTCCGTCATATGGTAGCTACTTACCCTACTCGGGTCGGAAAGCACATTCTTGGCATTGAGTCTTTCTTTAATTGTTGGTTATGAGTTGAGCTGACCTTTAACGGGTTCTTGTTGTACTGGATTGTTCATTGTAAAATTTGAAAAAATTTGGTCCGGTTCATTACATATTTTCTTAGCATCTTGGAGTACAATGTAGATGATGATGCATGGTTGATTAATTTAAGAGATTTGTTTCATATTATTTCTTGTAAGGAGTGGTTCTTTGTATATGAAAGTTAAAATGGAGGGGATGTCTTTTTGGGAGACAAGATATCTCTCAAGATTATTTGTCATGGAAAGATCAAATTTATTTTCAAACTATTAGAACATGAAATCCTACTTTTTAGGCCCAACTTAAGGGATAGATTATAGTTGGCTCGTTGGGATAAGTGATGTATTTAATTTAAATTTGAAATTCATGTGGATAGGATTGCTCTAAGAATATGGGTATTTTTCCCAAACATAGAGGTCTATGTAAGTAATGCACACTAACGCTTTTTCTCATTTATCTACTCAAGAAATTTTATTTTATTATAATGTTTCTTTGTGTCCTTGGACATCAGTAATGTACCTCTATTTTCCCTCTTTAGATGATTTTTTTATTTTCTTGATTTGAATTGATAATTGTGGTTCTAATTGTTTTTTTGTGATTCTAATATGGTATTAGAATTAAGGGTTTGATCCTTTATTCAAAATCCACTACACCTTGGAGGTGTAATGCAAATTCACATAGTAAAGATTGCATGATGAGGGAGCATCATATTATATTAAAGAGGCAATGAAAAACTCAACCCAAGATAGCCTCCAAAGAATATTTGATTGGTTTTGTCATCTAAAATTAGGTTTTTTATTACTTAAGAAAATAAGCTCGACAAAGTAGGTATGATCTAAACACTAAAATTTTAAGATTTGCTAATAATCCACAAACATTGGATTTATAATTTTGTATGTATTAACTCACAAATTCCTACATTAACTCTCCATAACAACTCTGAGCACACACTAACTCTAGTAGTCAAACATCCATTTATTACATCAAAAATTAAATATTTAAGTTAGTTGAGTGATGATAGCTATTAATAATTAATTAACCTAGATAATTCTTAAAAAATCAAATTTCATTATATTTTCAAATCCAAGGAACTTTTTTTATTAATAAATATTGAAAGATAATTTCAAAAATAAAACATTAAGAAAAAGGAAAAAGGAAAAAAAAGACAAACAGTAGTCTTCCCTATGATAAATTCAATCCGTCGGCCAAACGATGGAAACACAATCTTTGATAATAAATGGGGAACAGCTTCATTGGAATATGCCAGATAATCCTACTTCACAGATTATATTTCAACACACAATTTCCTTCTTATTTCCAGCTCACTTTCCATACAAACCTTAATAGATAATTCCACATCCACTGTTCAGCACAATATCTATACATTTGATGGTTGCCTGCACTAAACAAGGTTCTGCCCTCCTTATTTCTGTCCACCCATCATCAAATCCAGTTCAACACATCCTTGGCATGGCTTTTCTGACTTGCAGCCTCTCCTCTAGAAGGACTTAGTGATGGAAAATTCTGGTAAAATCAAGCCAGTGAAAACTAATGAAGAGTGAAAGATCAAGATAGAGGAGAACTAACAAAATAGAAATTTTAATAGTTAGGTATATAAGGAATGAAATCTCTGTTGAGATAAGGCGATCATTGCTTTTTAATCTCCCTTACCTTTCTTCCACAGTTTCCATTCATTTATTTGAAATTACATATATAATACATATACATATATAGTTATCATATAATCCATGGCTTGTTGCAAAACCTAGCTTTTAACAGGATATCTATGAATACAATCCAACCAAGGATTGGTAATTGGAGAAGGCGAAAGATCATTGAGAGCCTTCCAGACAAGTGTGCTGCACTTAAATCCTGTGCCGAAAGCCAACATCCAAACTCTGTCCCCTTTCTTGATCCTTTCCTTTGCTTCAAAATACGCCAATTCATAAAACACCGCGCTGCTGGAAGTGTTCCCAAACCTGTGAAGAGCCATGCGAGCAGGCTCTATCACATATTCGCTCAACTGGAGGCTTTTGGCGATCTCATTAAGCACTGCCTTTCCACCCATATGAAAGCACACATGCTCGAACGCCTTTAAGAGGTTGGGAACATAAAGCTTGCTCTCCATCTTCAAAACATTCACGGCCAGAAAAGACCGCACATATTTTAACTGCTCGGAATAAGGAAGAACCAGCGGAGCCAAGGACAATACATGGGCCCGCAGGCCTCCGCCGGCCACTCTAATGAGGTCCTTACTCAGCTGAACACCCACCATTCCCTCCTCGTCCTCGCGCTGACAGGCTGCACGGTAGGACTTGTCATCGGCTCCCCTGTGCGTTCGCAGCGAAAGAAGCAGCTCCAGCTTTGACCGCCCTCGATCCCGTGACTTGCTGGACAAAATCACCGCAGCACATCCAACCCTAAAAATACAGTTGGTCACCAGCATGGCTCTGTCCTTCCCGTAATACATATTAAGCGTGACATTCTCTGTAATGACAACCAGAGCATAAGTCGATTCCGGGTATGTCCTGAGCAAGTCAGCGGCTGCATGAACAGCCGTAACTCCAGAGCTGCACCCCATTCCGGCCAAATTTACGCACTTAACGTCATCCTTCATTTTATAGCGGTTGATGAGCATGGAGGCAAGAGAGGGAACCGTGCTGAGCATGCTGCAGGTTGTGATTAATATATTAATATCTGTAGCACAGAGACCAGTGTCCTCAAACACTGAGTCCACCGCTCCAAACATCACTTCTGTCGTCTCCTCCACACCGGCTTCCAGGCTTTCAACTGGATTGTCTTCTCGGAATGGAAAAGGAGGACCGTAGGTCTCGTCGCCGATGCCGGATTTCAGAAAAATCCGGCGCATGAAGTCCATGCTTTTATCATCAAACTTCTCCATCCGCATTGCAAAGTATTCGGAAAGTTCATAGCTGCACTTCCTATCGTCGCCGGGCTTGTAGGCCGAATATCCGAGCATGAAAATCCTCCGAGGCCTCCACATGTAGAACACCAACATCCCGCAGGCTGCCGTCCAGAAGACAAGCATGGCCGTAACAGAGTTATTAGACCATAGCTTCCCCAACTCCGCAATTATGGAGGACAGGAAAATGATCGTCATTAACGAGATTCTCTGAGAAGGAATAATCAGCTTGCAGCCTGAATTCTGGAGAAGTAGATTTACGATTCCTGCAGCTAACTTTTTTCTAAAAAGAGAATACAAAAATTATGGAATCTCGTGAATTGTTCAGAAACATCAGTCGACCCATGGATTGGGTACCCACATTTGGAAGGGATTTTGTAGAGATACAATAATGGATCTGTAGGCGTGAATTGGTGAAGTCCATAATTGTTGTAGATCACGCATCGCTGTCTGTCCCAACGAACTCATTCAAATGATAGTTACGGTTTTAATAACTCCTACTTTACAATAAAATCTATAACCAAAAGAAAGATTATATATAAAATAAGTTTCTTTTAAATAAGGTACGCTCTACTTTTTAACGACTACATTAATGAACATGTTCTAGAAAAAAATGTTTATCAAATTAGGGCCCAGTATGAGAACACTTACAGCTGTAAATCTTGTCTCAACTATCGACAACTTGCTATCCTTAATGTACTGTAAAATCTAAAGGTCGGCCTTCCCTCTCACTTGACTTACTCAACATTGACAATAAAAATTCAACGACTGGGTGCTGTTGCTGTCGCTTTAAAAATGCTGATGGTCTGCCCAAAATATTTCAAATGTTATATTATCATATACAGCTTTCAAATCAGATCTAATTAACAGCTATCACCATCACTTTTAAAAACCAGACAACAACATCCAAAGAGCGTTTGAAACAAAAAAGAGAGTTTGGTAGTGATCGTCGAGTTGGGGGCCACTAAACTAAACATTTTTGTATAGTTGAGGTGGGGCTGGTATGAGTTTAGTTCTTTGTCATTCGACCAGAGACACTACGGTCGTTAAAGTTTTTATTGTTCTTTTTCTTCTCTTGATAATTCTCACTGAAGGAAATCAAATAAACAATTAGAGGGTTGGTTACTGTAAATAAAAGTTTGTAGGCATTTTTCAACTTGTTAAATTTGGTTTTAATAAGAAAACAGGTACTAGCTCTTTTTCAAAATTTAAAATATGTTAAATAAAATGTAATAGTATTTAGAAAAAGAAATCTGATAGAGTTGGAGAAGTGTGTTTAATTGGTGGTTATAGGGGTTGGAGAAGAGTAGGTGTTGATTGGGAAAGGTCTTTATAAGTGCCTTCAAAGATATAGATAAACATGACATGTTTAATAATGATGCAAATCTCAAAAAGATAATATGAGATATAACAATAAAGATGTGGTAGCAAGTTGTTTTCTACATGAAATCTCACTTGGTTAACCCCTTATAGGACCTCTCTAGTTTGTCTCAATCATTTCCTACCTTTTTCTTAGTACATTTTTGTGTCTTTGTCATGAGTTAAATGATTTTAAGTGAGCCCACTAGGGATCAAGTCTTGTTGAGTATAAGGCCCCAACATTATAAGGGATGAGGATAGGATCATACCTCAAATGACTTTAGTAGAATGGATACACTTCAACCTTTGGCACTTAGCCAAAAAGGTTTCATCCTATGTCTTGTGCTCTTGTATTCGGTAGTTAAAATGATTTTTGGTTTGATATAAACCCCTCCAACAACAAAAAACCCATCCTTTTTCCATTATGACAAAATTAGTATATTGTCTAGGAAACAATTTTATACAAACCAATAGTTGGGTTTTGTTCAATTTATTTCTAGTAAATTAAATTATATTCATTTTTTATATATTTCATTGTTCATTAAATAGAATGTAGGTTTTTTTCAATAATTAAGAGCATCGTTTAGTGTAGGCACGTAAAAATGACACAATGTAATTTTAGCTTATCGCTCATCATTTCCTTTATAATTAATCAAATAAATATTTTACATTTGATTAATTATTCAATTCTCATTGCATTACTAATTAAATAATATTTAGTAATTTAATCAGTAAAATCACTATTTATCACTATTCACCTAATCTTGTTGCTAGCATCAAACATCTTATAACTCCTTTTATAATTCAACCTTTATCTAAGCCCATCTCATCCACATTAAAAAATAGAATAAATATTATTTATTTAATTAATATATTTAGGCACTTTTCATTAGTCAACTAAATAAAATCTATTAGCCCCTTCTTAATCATTTTCATGTGCCAAATAATGATTGGAGGACATTTTGTTGCTCGGAGGATTGCCCGAAGGTTTTAACTGCAGGCTACTATTGGCCTACAATCCATAAGGATTGTAAGCATTATGTTCATCACTATGACAAATGGCAGCATATGGGTCACCCCACACACTCAGATGAAATTCCCCTACATCTTCAGCTGTCCATTGAGCCTTTTGAAAAATGGGGGCTTGATTTTGTTGGACCAATCAACCCACCATATAGGAACAAGGAATGCATCCTTGTGTGCATAGATTATGTAATAAAGTAGGTTGAAGTTGTTTCCTTGAAGCATGCAAGGGACACCAAGGTAGCTGACTTCCTCTATTCCAATATTTTTACCAGGTTTGGTGTTCCACAAGATATAGTCACAGATCAAGGTCCACAGTTTACATCTGAACTCATTTCTACTTTGGTTCGTGAGTATGAGATCAGACATTGCAAGTCCTCACCTTATCATCATCAAGCCAATGGATAGGTTGAAGTTACCAACAGAGAAATTGAGAACATTCTTACCAAGAAAAATGTCCTCCATTAATGAGATTAGGCTGCACAACTTCCTAAAGCAATGTGGGCCTACCACATGATGTGGAAAACCACCACTAGTTTGACACCTTACGAACTTGTCTATGGTAAGAAAGTTGTTCCTCCTATTGAGTTTGAAGTAAAAACTCTTCGTATTGCACTCCACTTGGGTATGAGCTTGACTGATGCATAAAAAGAATGAATTGCACAACTTCATTCATTAGATGAACTTCATCAACAAGAACTCTTCCATGCAAAGATTGTCTAGAAACTGTGTTCTCTCTGGCATGATCATTTCATTCAACAACGTACATTTCAACCATGTGATTGGGTGCTCTTGTATGATTCTCATTTCTAGGATTTCAAGGGAAATTTCACACTCGATGGCTCAGGCCTTATGAAATTGAGATGGTCTATGACAATGGTGCAGTTAAGCTTCTCACTGTAGATTTTGACCATATGGCTCTAGTTGTCAATGGTCACCAGTTGAAGTTGTGCAAAACTCTTATTTCTAGGGAGGATTTTGTCTCGAATTTTCCAAAGGAACTCCATCTCCTTGTTCATGTGGCCTCTTTAGGTACCTTTTAAGTACTTTTCAACATGTGTTTACTTAAAAAACACAAGCAATAAAAGATCTGACAATGAAAACCCTTGGGCGTTGTTGGCCAGTTTGTACTTGAAAATTGGATTCTAGCAGTACTAACTATTAAATAAATCTAGAGGTGAAAACTGGTTCTTTGACACCTCTAGGAAATGATAGGGTGAAAATCAGATTACTAGTGGTTTATCATCATAAATAAAATAAAATAAAATAAAAACCCACAGTAGGCACGATGCATTCAACGCTAGTTCTTGTTGCTACCTATTCTATGGTGCGACAAGATTTTTTTCTTATTCTTGTCACTTCCTATTATATGGTGCAATAGGAGCTTTTCCTTGTTCCTGACACTGTCATCAATTGTCTTCTTTTGTAGAGAACCTTATGTTGATCTCGATGTGGCAGAAGGACCTTTCCCTCGTTCCTATCACTCACCCAGCCTTTTGTGTGTACCTGTGGTTTCAATGATCGATTTGCATGGGTCCTACCTTCTTCCTTGTTTCCTTTCATCATTGTTTCTCTATTGCATGTTTTAATTCTTATGTCTCTAGCAGTCTTGTCACCACCAATGATTGGCCATGCTCTTTTCTCTAATTGGCATTTTCCACGATATCACTGTTCTTCTCTCCACATTATCTTCCACTCCCAGTTATCTATACTTCTCTCTCATGTAGCCTCATGATAGATTTTAATGCTAATCTTCGGATCTACTATTTCCTTCCTACACTTACTTGTGATGTCATCTCCTCTGCAGTCTCCACATCATCAACTTTGTAGTAGTCACATCATCGCCACTTGTCGTGCAGATATTGGTAGCAGGGGGTATTCTTTCTATCTTTTCAAAGCTTATTAAATATTATTTATTTTTCTAATAATTATTTGGCATGCCCGAGATGATGATTTTTAAGATGGGGAGAGATCATGGGGTAAATTTCCATATTGTTCATCATTATTTTCACTAGTTAATTTTTATCCGATGGTAATTCCATAATATTCGCCATTATTACCCATCATTAGCCAACTCACTTGGTCACATCACTGGTTACTACCCATAAACTTCATATCCATAATCTCTGTTAACTACTTCCATCTCTATCTTGTTGTGATAAAGGATTTTGGCACTCAAATCCTTCATGCACCTTCTTGGGTATTTCACATCTTGAAGGTGAGAGTACATGTGGCCAAAATGTTCACTTCATTAACACTCAAGACTAAAGAATGGAATGGAAAATAAGTGTGAAGTATGTGAATTTTATTTAATGCTAGAAACTTAATAAAAATATAGATTAAATAATTTAAACTAAACTAATGCAAAAGTGTTGGAAAACACAATGTGCAATACAAGCATGAACTAGAAAATTAAGAAGATGAAAACAAAAATGAATGAAACTAAACAGAACTTATCTAGAATGTTGAAGATGACTAGAAATGTATTCTAGAATGTTTTTAGATGATATTCCTCAAGCCTGATAGGACGAATTCACCATCTATGGTGAATCTGTCCCTATTCTGATGAATTCTTCTAAAAATAGGATTCTGATGACTAAGAACTAATTTCTAAGAAAATCACTTTGTCAGGCCCATAGATAGGACTAATTCTCCATGCTTGGAAAATCAATCCTCCTTTAGAGATCTAAAAAGTTAGGGGATGATTCTGTAGATTTAGATATGCAATTCCACCTTCTATAGGTGTCTACTTCAGAAAGTGTCAGAAACAGGTCTAAAAAATGACTTTTTCTTGCTATTTTGACTTGAATGACGAGAAGAAGACTTGAATGACTTTGGAAATGCAATATTCAATGATTCTCAAGCTTCCAAAGGACCTAAATCTACAAACACACAAGAAGAAGAGAAGAAATGTTTATTGTTAGGGTATGGGGGTTTGCCTTGGTCAAACCCCGTTTAGGTAATTAAACCAAAATGATGAAAGAATGGAATGAAACATGAAAAAATGGAATAAATTACCTTTCAATGATGATTGATCTTGGATGTTTGCAGCAATACATGTAGAATCAGCCCTTGAATTCTTTAAAATGCTAACTTGAAGACTTCCAATGGAGAAACCCTAAGTTGCTTGGCTTGAGATGAAAGTTTAGTGGATGAACAATGATAAGAGATGTGTGTATGAGATAATGGATGTGAAAAATGAGGGTAAAAATACTTATTTATAGACAATTGTGCCTTAGTACCTAATAAAACCTCATCACAGGCCAACATCAAGTGAAAATAAACTTTAAATTTCACTTTTTCCTGCTCAAGGGTCAAAATGGGGGCTAGATAGGACTCATTCACCACACGTGGAAAATGGGTCCCACCTAGATGGGACCGATTCACCATGCATGAAGAATGGGTCCCACAAGGGCCATTCCAACACCTAAGAAGCCAAGGAATTAGGGAATAAGGTTCTAATTGCCATCTTATTAGGTATTTGATCAATTAAAGCCTCGGGATGCACAACATGGGTCAATTAAGACCTATTAGTGATGATGTAAATTTTGAATAGGTCTTGGGACACATAAATCAATGTGAAAGTGTAATTAAATACACTTTACAACACTAAAATTAGGTCCACATAGCCTAGGAATGCACAAGAACCAATGTGAATGTGTAAATCACATTACAACACTAGTTTATCATTAAGTTTACATTAAGAACCTTCTAGATTGATGTAATAATGTTATTAGACACATTTTATAACATTGAATTAGGAAGAAGTAAGTTAATTAAGTCTAGAAAAGTGTGAAATTCCTTTACAAGAATCTACAAAACCTTCACAAGATGTCATTAAAATCTCATGTTATTTGATTTGCAAGGGTCTAAGACTTAGTGTGGACACATAAAATACCTTACAACACTAGATTAAGGCCTCATTAAGTATGTTTAATCCCATGCCAAGCAAAGGGTCCAATTTTCTATGACACATTTAGCCCCCACTTTAGTGAGAGGATGAACCTACTTCAAACTCACACTAAAGTAGACATTCAAGAGAGATCCACATGTACGCCAAGCCCCCAAGATACAAAATCATGCAAAGGAAAGGTGTAAAGAAAGATAAGATGGAAGAGATGTACTCACTCTGGGCCCACAAAACTTCAATTCGTTTGCGGGGTGAGAAGGGCCAAAGGTATACTCACTTTGGGGCCATAGAACTAGTTGTCCGCGGGGTGAGAAATCCCAAAAGGTAAGATACATATGCTAGTTGGTATGCACTAACACACACAAAGGTGGATGTGGGGAAAAGTCATGCCACTAGTTGGGCTTCCCACTCAACCATGTTAAAGCTATGCCACTTGATAACTTTAACAAGGTGCCACAAAGCCAAATGAAATGTAAATGTTAAGCTTAAAACAATACGACACTACAGGCATGCAAGTTGTGTTATGCAAGGTTGCCATACAAAATGCAGAAATGTAAAATGTAAAAATGAAAAAATGTAAAATCTAAAGGATGTTCAAAGGAGTCTTGTTCAGTTTATGCAAGGTTAGTCACTTAGGGAACATTATGTCTAATGTCTCCAAGAGAGGACCAATCAAAGAATAGTGTATTCACAACTTAGGGGATGTGGTGTGTTGCATTAAACCACAAAGAGGAATGTAATATGCTAAGATAGATCACACTTATGATGGACATCACACCCAATGTCATCCACAAAGTGACAAACGCATCACATAAACGACAAGGCTACACTAAGAAGCATGAATGCACAATGAAATGATGGTAATGCATGCCTCCCACTTTAATGGAATTTCTACACATCATTCTATGAGAAATTACTTGAAAGTAGAGAAGAAAAGAAAAATCAAAAAGAAAACAAGACATGAGAGCCAACTTGGAAAACCCTATGCCAAGTCATATGTTTCGAAGCTAGGCTGCGTCATGTAAAGGGAAATGAAAAGAAAGAGAGTATGTCACATGCAAGTCAATCTTAAGACATGTCATTCACATCTCAAGCTTTCTCTTAAATGCTCATGAATGGTTTATGAATAGTCAACAACAAGTGACATACAAGGTGTAAGGCTATCAAACCCCTTTCCCCCCCCTACAACTTAGTACAAGACCAAGGTGAGCCTAGAATGGATGACAGTATGTTGCCCCTTGTGATGGATGCAAGACATGCAATAGTGAGAATGGAATTATCCTACAACTATTACATGGCAAGGAGCAGCAACTAAGGTTATTGATGTGAATAAGAAAGCGTTTTGTAAGAATCTTGTGTGATAGTATTGATGTTGAGTGAAAGCTTGTTGATCTTGATTAAACAACAATAACCAAGACCATGAGTTTTTTGTTGTGTGTTAAGTTCTATAGGGTTTTGGATGCCTTGCTCTTGAGCACCACAACCTTTTCCATTATACCCTAATTGTTTCATGAAGTCATACTCTTTTCCATAAATCTTTTTCAGCGTCTTGGAATCAAGAGGTTGTTTGTTGTTGTGTTCGTCAGGGGTGATTGTAGAATTTGTGGCATTGTCTAAAGTGGTTGACATGGATACTTTTGAAAAGGTGTTTGAGTTTTTTGTTGACATGATGGTTGATTGTTCTTGTGTCCCACCTTTATTTTGCATGACTGTGTATTCGCCCATCAACAAGGGTGTGAAGTCTAAGGACCCCCAATCGTCACCAAATAATTTAGATGGAATTCATCATTATTATGTTCAATTTTAAGAGGATCTATGTTGGATGTTGGAATCAATATTGTGAGAGGACTTGTAACTCCTTTTTCAAGGTTGAAGCAACTTTTAGGCTCGGGATCTGCTTCAACTTGATAAATGTTATTGTTATAGACATATTTCATTATACAGTGAAGGGTGGAAGGCATTGCATTCATCTCATGAATCCATGGTCTACCTAACATAAGATCATAAAAAAGATCATAAGGCATGACATGAATAGGAGTTTGCAAAGTAACCACTCCAACTGTAATAGGTAAGGCGATTACACTGAGTGGTTGCTTTGTTGTATTATCAAATCCTCAAATAGAGACAAAATCAGGTATGATTTGTGATCTGTCAACTTTTAATTGATCAAGGAGACTCACACCACACACATTAAGGGAAGAACCATTGTCAATAAGGGTTCTCTTTATGCTTGTTTCTTTGTGTTGAGCAACAAGTAGAGTTGTTGGTGAACTCGAAGCACCCGAGGATCACCTACAAAACCAAGATAAACCTTCCACAGAGAGCAAGAGATAAAATGCAGGAAAATAGTGCAATAAGAATGATGTTATTATCACACACTAAATGATACAATATGCCTCAACTCTCCTTTGAATTGATTGAGTTAATATGAACTCATCTTGACTAGATAGGAGGGAGAGGTGAGTGCTGATTATATAGCACAATATGGGCAAATAATTCCAAGAGGGGTAATAACTCCCAAATAACCAAATTAGGTGGGAGTTATGCCTACTTGGAAAATGCCAAATAGGTGGCCTAACCTACTCAGAAAGAGACAAATGAGTGGTTTTGTGAGGTGGCATATAAGGCCAAAAGAGGGTGTGAAACTCAACCACCTAAGTGTGAGTGGGAGCAACACATGTAACCGATGGATTACGCCATGTGTCCTCACATAAACCACATCTCCTATAACCTAAGGTATGCTTAATAATGTGGTGAGGACTAACACTGAAAGCATAAGCTTAGGTGGGGTGAGAAATACGGGGATGCAAATGAAGGCATAGTGTATGCAGATCCCATAGTCAGTCTATGAGTATGAAAGCTAGAAACAAAAGCTGCAAATTCAGGACCAAGTTTATTTAGTGTATTATAGATTAACTGAATGTCCTTTTTATCAATACCACAAGCTTTACATTGTGCTCTCAGATCATTGACCTTAGTAATATAATCCTGGATGTTGCCAAAGTTCTTTGGATCAAGGCTCATCAATTCATTTTCAATCTGATAGCCTTTGACTTCATCTGTTGTACCATACAAAGATTTTAACTTTTCCCAAGCATCATGTGAATTTGTACAAGATTCAATCTGAAACATAAGATCAAGGGAAACAAAGCTACGAAGACATCCAAGAGCTTTTGTATGTTCAAGCATCCATTTTATCTTTTCCTTATCATCTTCAGGTTCAGCTACCTTGTTTTCAACATATGGAGTATACCCAAGTTGCATTAAGGCATTCCATGCATGTTGATGCCATGTTGCATAATTATAAGGTGTTAGCAAAGGAACCTTAGAATGATCCATGTGTGAAGGAAAAGAAAAGCACAAGTGAACAGATCAAAAAACACACACACACAAAGAGAGACCCCCCCTTTTTCACTCAATCAAGAATCCCCCCCAACAAAAAATAATTTGGCACTTTATAAATCAGTGCGTTTACAATGCTGGAGTTGTTTTCCAGAGTTTTACAAATGTCTAAAATAGACCCAAATACTGAAAGTACAATCAAATCTCAGAATTAGAACCTCAAAATAGCACCAATGTGTAGTGCTCAAAAAAATATTCACTTTCAAAAAAAGAATCACCTCAATACGAGGTCGTATGTGAAAGTTACATCAATTTGAAGTTAAAAAAATGAGAACTGTCCTTTAGATCTGCTGATAAAACTGATTTTTGGAAAATCCGGATCACTTGAGAAAAAATGGATCACACCACTGCAAAGCCTGTGAAATTCTACCCCAAATCAAAAAAAAATCTCTGAAAAAAGAGCTTGTATGACTGAATTATGGCCCTCCAAAGATTGACTGCAAAATAAAAAATGCAATTGGAGAGGGGGTCTGCAGAAATGTTCTAATTTAGATTTTGCAAAATATGTAACCTGTATGTAGAAACTAGCAATGACCCAAATGGTTTTTTTCTGCTACAAACAAAACCCAGATGGCGGATTTTCTTTTAAATATACAGAAAATATGGATGTAGTGTAAAAAAAATGTCTTTAGCAACATAAAACGACCCCAACAACCAAAAAACAGCATGAAAAGGTAGAATCACCTACTTAAGACAAGCAAAGGCATGTTGCAACCTGCAATATTGATTAAACACTCACAAATCTCTCAAATTTGAGAAGGGGCTTGCAGATCTGACGCTCTGATACCATGTAAGAGTTGTTGATGAACTCGAGCACCCAGGATCACCTGCAAAACCAAGATAAACCTTCCACACAAGAGCAGCAAGAGATAAAATGCAGGAATATAGTGCAATAACAAAATGATGTTATTATCACACACTAAATGATACAATATGCCTCAACTCTCCTTTGAATTGATTGAGTTAATATGAACTCATCTTGACTAGATAGGAGGGAGAGGTGAGTGCTGATTATATAGCACAATATGGGAAAATAATTCCAAGAGGGGTAACAACTCCCAAATAACCAAATTAGGTGGGAGTTATGCCTACTTGGAAAATGCCAAATAGGTGGCATAACCTACTTAGAAAGAGACAAATGAGTGGTTTTGTGAGGTGGCATATAAGGCCAAAAGAGGGTGTGAAACTCAACCACCTAAGTGTGAGTGGGAGCAGCACATGTAACCGATGGATTACGCCATGTGTCCTCCACTAACAATAATCATGAAAGCCTCACTTTTTTTTCACAACTCCAAAGAAGGGAGCTCATGTTGGTGAAAAGTAATATCAAGATTAGTGTGATTTGGTTTATGATTTAAAGCCGCAACATCATTCAGAGTTGTAATTCAGTAGGAACTACAATTTGTTGTAAGATTGTTTGAAGAGTATTGTTGTAAGTTGGTGAAGTCTAAAGTAAATCCCAAAGGGAAATTTTTGTAGGAGTATTCTTTAATTGTTCAATAAGATCATACTCCTTTGTTTGTGTGATGTAACGAGGAGTGCTAGGAGGATTAGATAAAGGTAATGATGGGTTAATTGGTTGTGGTGGTTGCAGATTGTTTCGTGTGTTATATGTATGAGCAACAGTATCATCACTAGATTGCATTGATACATTGGTGTTAGGTTGATTAGAGGGATGAAGGGGATGTGAAGGTGGGTAGAGAATAAGTTTAAGTTTATTAGAAAGATGAAGTGGATGCGAAGGTGGGTAAAGGGTAAGTTTAGGTTTATCGGAAGGATGAAGTGGATGCAAAGGTGGGCAAAGAATTAGCTTGGGTTTGGGTGAAGGTTTATGTGAAGGGGAATAAAGGGTGAGTTGAGGTTGAACATTGTTAACATCCCTTATCAAGTGATATTGTTCATTGTCTTTGAAGGGGATAATGTCGTCCTTAGAAGTAGACTAGGTAGGAGAACAAAAAAACCACATGTTCATGACAAGTAAGGTTTGGTTCATTCAAAATAACTTCATCACAACTAAGGGGGGGATTAATGGTTGAAAATGTTTGATTAGGAGAAAACTGTATGCAATCATTTGATGTTTGTAATGTCTCATTCTCTTGTTCCATAGTGTATACCATACTAGGAGAGCTTGTAATATGTTTGTCTAAGGGAAAATTTTGCAAAGTAGCTTCATCACAAGTATGAGGAAGATCAATGATTGAATTGGTTTTCTCAATAAATTTTTCCATAGGTGAAAGGGGACAACTAAGATTATCATGATTCTCATTAGTTATGTTTTCTAACAAAGTATCTTCATCACAACTAGGAGAGACACTAGGAGAAGAACACATGTGATTATCATGATCATTTATAACTTCATTACTTTGTTCCCTAATATCTTCCAAAGTAGGAGAGGTAGAGGAAGGATCATAAGGAGGGTTGTCATTGTGTGTTGCTATTCTATTTTTCCAAGGGGAATGAGGAGAAGGACAAAAAAGATCTTCATGATGCTCAACAAGTGTATCTTCATTTGTCAAGGTACCTTTATCACTAAAAGGAGAGATATCAAGGGAAGAACAATTATGATCATCATTGTTATCTATGTTTGTATGCACCTCTATCACATCATTCACACAAATAGGAAAGAGAGGAAAGGATGTAAGCTCAATTTCTAGTGCATTTTTATGAACTAAATTTTTCTTTGTAAATTTGGATAAGATTGAAACTAACATTGTGAAAGAACAATCTATGCTAACTTAAAATGCAATGCAAAAATCTGAAATGAAATTCAAATTTTCAGATGACAATTGATTGATTATGACATGTGACACTACGAGAATGCAAATGTAAAATGTAAACCATGCATGAAATGAGCTAAGTAAGGCTAAATTTTATGAAAGGCATGCTACAAAAATGAAACTAACGATTATAGGTATAAAATGGTACCAAAAATTAGCCTAAAAACAATGTTCTAAATTTTGTAAAGTGTTGTTTCAGGGGCCAGAAGCGACTAATTCACCCAAGGTGGCGAATGAGTCCCAGTATGGACTTTTTTCAGATTTTTGAAAAATTTGCAACTAGTATTTATGTTTTCAGAATGCTATGATGCAGATCTAAATGAAAAATGCAGAATTTCAAAAAATCTAAATGAATTTAGATACTACAAATGCAACCTAAATACACTTTTTATGAATGAAAAATTGAATACCTAGCATGCAAATGAATTATGCAAACCCTAATGCAAGCTAGAGCTATAATGAAAGACACCAAATCAGAAAAATAGAAGTATTCAAAAATTTAGGTTCACTAAAATGTGATGAAGGATTTTGGCACTCAAATCCTTCGTGCACCTTCTAGGGTATTTCACCTTGAAGGTGAGAGAATATGTGACCAAAATGTTCACTTCATTAACACTCTTGAGACTAAAGAATGGAATGGAAAATAAGTGTGAAGTGTGTGAATGTGATTTATTGCTATAAAATTAATTAAAATATAGATTAAATAATGTAAACTAAACTAATGCAAAAGTGTTGGAAAACACAGTGTGTAATACAAGCATGAGCTAGAAACTTAAGAAGATGAAAACAAAAATGAATGAAACTAAATAGAACTTATCTGGAATGTTGAAGATGACTAGAAATGTATTCTGGAATTTTCTTGATGATGTTCCTGAAGCCTGACAGGACTCATTCACCATCTATGGCGAATCAGTCCCTGTTCTGATGAATTCTTCCGGAAACAGGATTTTGATGACTAAGAATTGATTTCTAAGAAAATCACTTTGTTAGGCCCACAAATGGGACTAATTCGCCATGCTTGGTGAATAATTCCTCCTTCAGGGATCTAAAAATTCAAGGGATGATTTTGTAGCTTTAGATCTACAATTCCACCTTTTATAGGTGTCTACTTCAGAAAGTGTCAGAAACAGGTCTAAAAAAGACTTTTTCTTGTTATTTTGACTTGAATGAAGAGAAGAAGAATTGATTGACTTTGGAAAGGCAATATCCAATGATTATCAAGCTTCTAAAGGACCTAAATCTACAAAAACATAAGAAGAAGAGAATAAATGTTGATTGTTAGGGTATGGGGGTTTGCCTTGGTCAAACCCCGTTTAGGTAATTAAACCAAATTGATGAAAGAATGGAATGAAACATGCAAAAATGGAATAAATTGCCTTGCAAAAATAATGATTGATCTTGGATGTTTGCAGCAATACATGTAGAATCAACCCTTGAATGCTTTAAAATGCTAACTTGAAGACTTCCAATGGAGAAACCCTAAGTTGCTTGACTTGAGATGAAAGTTTAGTGGATGAGTAATGATAAGAGATGTGTGTATGATATAATGGATGTGAAAAATGAGGGTAAAAATACTTATTTATAGACAATTGTGCCTTAGTACCTGATAATACCTCATCACAGGCTGACATCAAGTGAAAATAAACTTTAAATTTCACTTTTTCCCGCTCAAGGGTCAAAATGGGGGCCAAATAGGACTCATTCACCACACATGGCGAATGGGTCCCACCTAGATGGGAATAATTCACCATGCATGGCGAATGGGTCCCATAGGGGCCATTTTGACACCTAAGAAGCCAAGGAATTAGGAAATAGGATTTAAATTGCCATCTTGTTAGGTATTTGATCAATTAAAGCCTCAGGATGCACAACATGGGTCAATTAAGACCTATTAGGGATTATGTAAATGTTGAATAGGGCTTGGGACACATAAATCAATGTGAAAGTGTAATTAAATACACTTTACAACACTAAAATTAGGTTCACATAGCCTCGGAATGCACAAGAACCAATGTGAATGTGTAAATCACATTACAACACTAGTATATCATTAAGTTTACATTAATAACCTTCTAGATTGATGTAATAATGTTATTAGACACATTTTATAATGTTGAATTAGGAAGAAGTAAGTTAATTAAGTCTAGAAAAGTGTGAAATTCCTTTACAAGACTCTATAACACCTTTACAAGTTGTCATTAAAAGAATGTTATTTGATTTGCAAGCATCCAAGACCTACTATGGACACATAAAATACCTCACAACACTATATTAAGGCCTCATTAAGTTTTTTTAATCGCATGTCAAGCAAAGGGTCCAATTTTCTATGACACACTTGTTAACTATCTCCATTTTTATCTTTTTCTCCATCCTTATAGCCATAGTGTAAGTTGGAAAGGAAGTTCCTGCCACACTTTGAAATCATGGGAGGAGATCATACCAAGAGAGAACCCACAACAATGAAGAAGCTCCTAGCAAGTGAGGAAGCATACAATTTTTTTAAGAAATATCCTTGGACGATATATTTTAAGAGACTGTGTGGGTACGATGATAGGGTTGCTGCAAAATTTGTTGAAGGGTTTCATAAGAACAACATTACTTTGAGGGGGTTCCAATTTTTGGTCACCATGCAAATAGTTGCCACAGTCACTGGACTTCTGCAGATGAGTGATTCCTTCTTTCCTAACTCCTCCTCTTGTGTCAAGGATCTCAAACTCCTTCAAAAGTAGTTTCTTCAAAGAGGGGAATCGATTGAGATGGTGCAAGGCCAAGGAAATAAATGTACGTCTCTTCCGCCACTATGGGATGAAGTTTCCAAGTTTTTAATCCAGTATATTACCTGCGAAGGGAGGTACGTGTATGTCCATTCCCATCATTTTAGACTCATGCTACACTTGTGTAATGCTTTTCTAGTTAATGTTCCTTATTACTTGCATTGTTCTCTAAAATGGTCTTGTAGTCAATTCTAAAAGGGCCATGAACATTCACTTGCTCACCATGACTTGATTAAGTTAATTTTGATGTATGGGCTTCATTCTGCTAAACCTTCTCTAGAATGGGATGCTTTTTTTGACCATGAAAGGGGAACTGTTGAAACTTTAGGGTGTTCCAAAAAGAGGGTAGTGGAGGAAACCCTATCAAGGGAGTCCTCTAAGAAAAAGAGAACAAGGGAAACCCAAGTTGGTGAAACGTCCTCTCAAAAGGAGAAAGTAGAGGAAACCCTAGATGAATCTCCTAAAAAAAGAGGGCTAGCTCTAGAGCAAGGGACATAACACTACAAAAGGATAAGAGGACACCCCAACCAATCCAGAGAAACAAAAAACTCCCACTTCCACTAAGCTAGATAAACTTGCAAAAGTGGTCAGTTCAATGACTGATGTGGAAATAGTAGCCATGAACCCTAGCTAGAGAAAAGGAAAGATGGATAGAGAACTTTATAGTCATAATTGGCATAAAAAGATGTAGCTAGTAGAGCAGGAAAAAAATAAAATTCATGTCTTAGAGGAATTGGAAAATCTTGATCACGCAAATACATGTGATGATGAGATATCAAGTTAGGAAATAACAACTACAAGGAAGGAAACTGGGGACAAAAAAGAGACAGGAAGCCAAGATGTATTTTAGGATGAAACTCTCTTGAGCAATGTGGGGGACGCATATGAGGAGCCTTTTCTTTAACATGAAGATAAGGTGTGTGAAGAAACCCTCATATAATGAAAAGGGTAAGGTCCCTTGCGAGAAAGAGAATATAATGAAAAGGGTAAGGTCCCTTGTGAGCAAGAGAATATCCCTAAAAATATTCACACCGAGGAATGTTTTCCTCCATGGCACTCAAAAAAGGAGACTACTACTTTTGAAAAGATTCAAAGGCTCTTGTTATTTTTACTACTAGAAACCTAAAAGAGGTATGTGAAGAGCCCCTTATTCCCTTTGGGAAATTATGTCAACTGATTACAAAGCTTCAAAAGGAGAACTAATAATTAAAGACACAGCTACAGGAGCTTGCTGCATTAAACAAGCAGCAAAAGGAAGAAATTGATAGAGTAAAAATAAGACTGTGTCAGGTAATAGGGTCTCCTAAAGAACAAAGGGCCAACATGCTGGAGGAAACCACTAGCACGACTCATTTACTTTCTATTGAAAACCCTAGTTTGTGCTAATTGTTTGCATGAGGACATGCAAATTCCTTAAGCTGGGGGGAAATGATGGGTGCAAAACATGTCTAATTCCTATTCCTTTTGTGTTTTATTCCATTATCTTTTTTCCCTCTTTCCTAAGTCCTTTTGCCATTAATTATTATGAAAATAAAGAATATTTAATATGTTTTTAAAGAATGGAGGAATGCTTCCAAAATGCCAAAATGTTGAGATAATGACATAATTTGATTGATTTGCTATAGGAAATGATTATGTTGAAGGAACCAGCCATGTGGAAGACAACCCTTGAAGGTCATAGAACACAAGGAATGGAAAAGGATGAGCTAAATGTGTTGTTCAACTGCTTGCTTCTATTTTTGCATTAAGTTTCAAACTATTTTTAATGTTCTTTTTGGGTTTATGGCATGCAACCAAACCAAAGACTATTGATATCCAGTTTGTTGGCCATTTTCCATAACAAACCATAACTTCTTTTAATCATAGTTTATAGTATTCAATGTGTTGATCACATCTATATATATGGTATGATTTAGACTGTAGGGGATAGATAGAGAAAGAGAATAAAGAACATAACCACATTTTTTTCTACAAATTGGATGAATAGAATTGGATGTTTGTGGTATTGAGTTAGTGTAATCAGCCTCTTTTCACTTTCCTTGTGAGCCAAAGGAAGGGTACCCTCTCAAAATACTTGGTGAGGTTGTTTTGTGTTTTGATTAGTTAGAATTTACATTCAGTGTAATTTGATTTATGTTGAATGCATTTTACAGTGTGAAGTGTTTGTGATTCAATTTCCTTTTAAGCTTGGGAAAGTTTAATATTCAGCCTATGTAATTGACCTGCAGTGTTGTAATCAATGTGATCAACTTTTGTTGGATGCAATCATTATTTGAAGTGCAAGAAGTTCATTTGCTTCAGCAGTTTGCTTGCTATTTAGTCATATTTACTGTTTCTAAAAGACTACTCTATATTCTATTCTATGAACTTCCTATCACACTGCAACTTCCTATCACACTGCAACTTCCTGTGGCACTGCAACTTCCTATCACACTGCAGTTCTTCCTGTCGTACTGCAACTTCTTGTCATCTAATTAATTAAGGGTGTTTGATCAATGTTCTACATTTAATTCAAGTGTGATTATGTATTTGATTTAAGGAGTATTCTTTTTTAGTCATGAGTTTTTTAAAAAAATAAAAGTTAAAACAATTTCTAGTGAATGTGAAAATTGAATACTTGTTCTTCATAGAGTGCATCTCATATTTTCTCAACTTATTGTCTTCAGCCCTTAGGAAAAAAACCCCAATACCTTTCATCATTTTATGTTAGTTGCATTGACATACAGGAATAAACTAAGGAGAAGTCATACCAATTGGATTCATAAAACTATTCGATAAGAATATAAAGATAAGTTTGTAGTCCATAGTTTTTCCCTACACTTTGGTTGTACAAGTGATCCTTGGGTCAAACTATGAAATATTAATGCCAAGGAAGTAATGTAACAAACCCAAGTCTATCATGTCAAATATGTCATATAGAACTAACTTTGATACCACAATAGTGGATGAAGAGCTCTCATTGATCAAAATATCATCAACATAAAGTATCATTATCAATAGAGAATCATCTTACTTTAAAGGATACATAGTAGGACGTATCCTAAAATAAATAAAGAGTTACATTGAAAGAAATTTAAGACTAAGAGGAATGAATTTGTCTTGACAAACCAAGTTCAAATGGCCTATTTGAGGCCATAGAGGGATTTCCTAAGTCTAAAAAGTAAGGATGAAACATAAGTAAACCTTGGTGGTTGCTCCATATAGATCTCTTCCTCAAGCTCTCCATGAAGAAATACACTCTTCACATCCATCTAGTGTGCATCCCAACCATATGTTGTGGAAATAACAAGAGTAATTCAAATTGAAGTCATCTTGGATATGAGAGAAAAGGTCTTTATGTAGTCAATGCCAACTTACTTGTGAAAATCCTTTGGCAACCAAACATATTTTATACTTTTTAACTTACCAATCTACAACAAAATTGGTGCAATATATCTACCTATATTGAACTACCTTTCTTCCATTAAGAAGATATTTCAAGTCCCAAGTTTGACTTATGATTAAGTAATCATATTCCTCATGCATACCACTATCCCACTCAAGTATTCTAGATGCCTCTTGAAATGCCTATGGATTGGAGACAAAGGCAAAGAAAGAATGTGGCTCACTTTGATGATTTGATTGTGTACATTTAGCATCTACTGGATTCCATACCCAAGCACCTACACTATCAAGTATATTTCTAACCAAAAGTGCATGAAAATTTGATGATTCAAGTGTTGAAATGCCAACTTCCAAAGTAATCCCAAAATTATAATAAGATGGGGAGAAACCCCCATCACTATCCTCACTATTAGAATTGGAATAAGAAAAATACCATGGCTTAATAATTTTGTGTGAATTATTTGAATCATAAAAATAATCACCAATATCAATTGAGTCCACAATAGAAGTAGAACTTTCAAGTATTGATTCACTAGGACTCTTTTAAAGTTAACACTTCTCTTAATGAACAACTCATGTTTGGTAGGGTGGCGTAAGCGATAACCTTTCACACCATCTAGATAGCCTACAAAGATTAAAGGTTTGAATTGTGACTCCATTTCCCCATGATTTTGTGTCAGTATGTGTGTCATGGCTATAGATATGAAGACCTTCGTGTAAGGAAGCTAAGGTAGCGGAACAACTTCCTACACTAATCTTGAGAGGAGAATAATGAAAAAAAATTACAGATCTTTAACAAATACAAAAACTTAAAAATAAATAAACACAAATATCATGCATACCACAACACAATGATTTATGTCAAGAAAACCCTTTCAGAAGAAAAACCCCACACTCTAAAAGTCACCCAATATATTATTCATAAATCACAAAGATTACAATATACTTGTTGAGCAAGCTTCTCACAGAAGTATCACCACTCATAGATCCAAAGGAAACAAACCACTATCAGACTCTCGGAATACATTGGGGTGATCCCACGATAGTGGTTTACACTTTTTGGGAGATCCTGATTTTTGCTAAAATCACATATTTTTAGAAAATATAATGATTTAAACCTTAAAAAGTTCCTTTTAAAGGATTCCAATTGAAGAGGATTTTATCAAACCACCTTAAATCAAACCCCCTTGGATAGAACCCTACTAGTTTTAAACCATACCTATATTGAAGTCTCCTTTACACCTATCAAAATGTGATAAAAACCACTTTTTGATTTACCTTTTCTGCGAGAGGATCAAATGAATTCATTTAAATTTTTTAGAGAGTATGTAGTCCTTATTACATAGCTTCCCAAAGTATAATTTAAAATAGAATTTTAATTTGATTATTATGTTATTTTTTATTTCTTGTGAATGTAGGTTTTCACCAAAAATCAAGCTCTCTATTCTTCACATGTGGTAAAATAGCAAATTATAAAAAAAAAAATCTAAAAAAAATCTATGCATTAGATATTGGTGTCCTTGATCCAACAAAAATAAAATTGAATTTCAATACATGCAAAAAAGTTATGCTGTAGCCAGTAAATCATGTATAAATTATAACTGGTTTGATTTTGAAACTTAATTAAGAAAAAAACATTCAATGAAATGCTATGAAACAAATTCCATGCACTATATATTGTAGTTATGAATCTAAATT
>VDFB02000131.1:9745-39516 GCA_007258455.2 Sequoia sempervirens | reverse complement strand
TTCAGCTGAGGTACCAGAGTCTCGAGAACTGATGTTCGAGTAAATTTTCCTGAAAAATTCTGGCACATGGGTTTTTTCGAGGAAGCTATTCTGAATCAACCCAGATGATTTGTTTTGCTAAAAGTCGCCAATTCTTCAAACATGCGAAAGAATTTAAGACGAGAAATAGAAGAATTTAAGACAGAAGAAAGAAGTTTTTAGTGCTCTGCTTCTGCTAAAATCGCCATCTTGTCTGAAGTCTGCTGATAATTCTGACTTGTACCTGCAAATAAAATGTTTTGATGTCTTCGCCAATGATTATTGATGAAGAATTTGCCTTTGGTTTGCTAAAATTCGCCTTTTGGTTGAAGAAAAACGAATTTTGACTTTGAAGATATGAATTGCCTTGAAAAATACGAATCTCCCTTGAAAATACGCCTTGTGAATGAAGAAAAACGAATTTTGCTTGAAAATACGCCTTTGCCTTGAAGAAAAACGAATTTTGCTTAAAAAATATGAATTTCTCTTAAGAAAAACGAATTTCTCTTTAGCTTTGTGAATAATAAATGAAGATGGCGCCATGCTTAAAGAAGATGAAATTCGCATCAATCTGACAACTGCAAGATTTAAAACCTCGGCTGAAAATAGAAGACCTCTGATTGGTTGCCTTTCAGTTCCACTGCCACTGACTGGAAGTTCGAATTCGAATAAACATAATAAAATATTCATTATCATGCAAGAGCGCCAAAAATAGAAAATCGCCATCTTATGCATATTTTGAACTTCAGTTGACAATTTTGTTGAAGCTTTGAGATTCATCGTTGAGCTTTACCGATTCCGAAAAGTCAACTCTTGAGCTCATAGGCCCATTTGCCTTTCAAGCATTTTGCACTTTTATTAACTTCCTATTTTATAGGCCGCATTTTACAAAGTCACGACCGGCCAATCTTCGGCTTAATCATCAATTCGAAAGGACCGAGATGCCGAGACTGAAATGGAGAATTAATCTAAAGCTTCCATCAACAAGTAAAGAAATGTCCGTTGGGAGACACTCATCAAGAAAATCCATCATTTAACCCTCAAAAAATTAGGCTCTTTGATTAAATTGCTTTTACGACACCAGACTTAGTCATTTTCTCAAACTGCCATCTGACGCTTCAAACGGCTGCCGGCGACGAACGGTGAACCCTGCTGACAAGAAACGAAGCTCACGGCATGCCTAGAGACATTCTGCATCCAACGACTGTACATATGACACCTGAAAGCTGTGTTAAGGGCCTCAAAAGTAAAAGCGCCCCTGGTTCTTGGTTGCACTGGTGTCATTTTGACGAAAATTGAACTTTCATCCAAGTACCCTACTTTGACGTCTGATATCTGGAGCTGGGATGACCCGATTCAGGCACTATTTGTTTTAACGGACAACCAGGAGGGCCCTTAAGAGAAGTCACTGGAGGTGACGAGGCAAGAAAACTGCTTCTAAGACCTCAAAAACTCCAGTGCGTATTTTATTTATGTTTACCGCTCCCAGACTTAAGTCATTTTCTAGACGTTTTCGGACATCTTCACTTTGTAATATTACACCAAAGACCTCGCACGCATGAGCAACTGCCAAATGCTGAAGGCTGACGGCTATGCTCGTTGGAAAGATAAATTGATTACGCTCAATAGTCGTGAAGACTTCGAACGCGAACGGGCTCATCTGACCAGCCTAAAGGCTAGGCGCCTTAAGACTATGAAAATGTACTGAAACCCATTTGTTGGTTCCGCCCGTAAAATTACGTGCTTAGTAGAATCTCCGCCACGACCACCAGGAACGTCGGATCGACAAGCTGAATGATGCATCGCGGAGCTAGGCAAGAATACTACTGATGTCGTGAAGACTTTGTCTGCAAATATTGCCATCTGAGGGCTCCTTTAAGCCAGCGCCCCTGGCCTGTACTTGCACTGGGCATAAACGGAGAAGCTCAGAAACGTGAAAACTCCATTTTAAGCTGATCTTTGGACGACTGCCGCCTGAACTCTGAGAGTCGGATGACTGTGCTTGATATCTCGTCGGATAAGCAGACTAATTGTGAACGGATTGACTGCATCTGGTATTGAAACTGACGAGTTTTACCCCTGCCTTGAAATGGGCGCCCTCAAGCTAGAGGCGCGCTTTTGCCTGAAAAGAGCAAAATTTCCATCTCCTAAAATTTAGGGATTTTACCTTCGCCGTGGAATAACTCGAGGCCGCGGAGTCCTTAACGCCTCACCGGATAGCTCAAGGATAGCCAGCCGACCAAGAGATTGATCGATGCTTGAGCACTGCATAAGATCTTGACCCCCAAAAAACTGGCTACTCTCGAAAGCTATACTTGTACCTTTGAGGCTTCTTTTCCTCCAAAATCTCCATGACGATCATCGAAAACTCGCCTCGATCATTGAAATGACCGTTTGCAATATGAAATGCCGTCGTGAGATGCTCCTCCATCGTGAAAATCTTCATTTTGAGTCTCTGCTTCAGGTTTGACCAATATAACTGACTTTGACTGACAAACTATTGACAAAAACTCCATGCTTGATATTGCCCAAAACGGTATTTTACAACATTTTAGCAAGGTTTAGACTTTAAAATGCAAAATGCCTTAATGAAGCAAAAAAAAAAATTTGGTTTGGGTACAACAGCAATAATAATATAATATTATTAATATCCACATATATCATTGGTTGTGGGTATATATAGATGTATATACGTTTGTATATTTCCCTCTATGTGCACGTATATGTATGTATACCATATCGATGCATTTGTATGTGTATATCCATTTACCATCATACGTTTGTATCGATATGAAGATACATATGGATACGTGCATATACTATATACATGTAGACATGCCCACCTCCTAACCAATTATGTAACCATCATAATGATTCTAACAACACGAACAGATACATAGATAAACACCACTTATACATGCATATAGAAGTAGACAAAACTCCTAATGCCAACATACAAGCCTACGGATGACTTACCTAACTTCAAACAAACTGACTTAGCTTACTCAGTCTAAGGGACATGTGTGCATGCTCAGATGGTTCACATTACCGATTACTCGACCAAGCTCCTCTCCCAAGTGATATTTCTCCTCTTCCTGGAGGAATGGTCCACATACTTGCATACCATGACACGATAATGGGAGTCATATGTTCACAACAAAACAGTATACATGAAACATCTCAAAAGTTAGAATAAACATTATTCAACAACTTTGCATGCAACATTCATCAAGGATAACATCAATAGAACTAACATTTAAATGAGACAATCATTAAATGGAACAATTCATATTGATAACAAGAAACAACATGTTTTATTTATCTCAATGATTCAATCATTACAATCAATTTCCCTATGCAATAGTAGCTATACAATCGGGGTCTAACATACTCCCCCCCTTATGATTCATCGCCCCCGATGAACAAAGGTATTATTTAAAAGCATAAAAACATAACACTTCATTTATTCATCATTCTTGAAAGCTTCAAGAATGTTTGGTCGGTGTAATTTTGAAATCAACTTTTTTATCATCCATGGCAGCATGTTTCCTCTGTTGAAACATGGCCTTTTGTGTAGGAAGTGAGTTTCCATGTTGTTGGGAACCAGAAGTTTTTTTAGGGCATTCACTTGCATAGTGATTACCTTTACAAATAAAGCATCCTACTCTTGGTCCTCTTTTCTCCATGGTTTCCCCAGTCTTATTAACACCTTCACTAGCTCTACTAGTGTCATCATACCTTGAGTTGTCTTTTTTCCAATCTCTCCTGAATTCCTTTTCATTGAAGCAAGATCTTTTCCCCTTTTACTTTGCTGCATCATGCGCAAATTCTTTCTTCTTGGGGGAAATCTTGTCGGGGACTTCAGTATCCTTCTTTTGTTCTTCTCCTTCACACTGGTTGGAGTCTGCCTTAAGCTTTTGTTCCTGCTTAATGGATTTTTCATACACAAGGTCCATTGTGGTCGGACCATGCATATTGACTTCACCTCCAATATTTTTGTTGATTCCCAAGATGAATTTCCTAATTCGAAAACGCTCATCTTTGTGGTAGATGGGAACATATCGAAGAAGTCGGGTGAACTTCTCCTAGTATTCATTGACTGACATGGTCCCTTGCCTCAATTCTTGAAAGTCAGAGAGTTTTTGGTCATAATAGAACTGTGGTAACCAACGTTTGCGGAAGATTTCTACAAACTCTCCCCAAGTCAACTTCCAAGAGCTTATGTCAAGTTCCAACTTTTTATTCATCCACCAATTGGAGGCTTCGCCTACTAATTGGTATGCTCCCCATGCTGCCTTAGTTACCTCATTGTAGTTCCTTATTTCAAAATATTTTTCCATTTGGACTAGCCAGACGTCGGCTTCATTGCCTCCTACACTACCATCAAACTTTGGCAAGATTATCTTCTTCATATCACGAGATAGCTCAGTAGACACTATCTTCCTGTTTCTTTCAGCAGAGTTGGTTGGTGACTTTTCCTTCTCATGATTGCGGTTATCACCACGTCCATGAGACGAACTTTCGCCTTCCGTGTTGTTGATGGTTATTTCCTTCTCCAATCTGTCTTTCTCTCTTTCATTCTCCAGACTGGTTAACCTTGCCAAAATCAAGTCGAGCGTTGCTTCCACACCAGTGGTTCTTTGTTCATCTTCACGAATTGTATTGGGAATATTTCTCGTCCTCTCATACGTTTTCACCATGGTTATAAGGTTGTATTAAACCTGATGTTTATCCAAGTTAGATTAATTAAACTTTTAATTATCTCATGGAAAGCATAAAAGCATACATTCACATGATCACAAGATTTCCATACAAGTTTCTTTTGTTAATTCCAAATTACTAACCTTTTTCTTAATAAGACCCTATCCTTAGGTTTATGTTAAGAGTTTTCCATCCCTTGTGGACACCTCTTTTGTTGACTTCCTACTTTGATCTAATTAATGCTGACATTGCATTCTCATAGATTAGTAGTGTTTTCTCAAAATCCAAGAATTCTTGACTCTGTACAATTGTAAGTTGCTACAATTAAGGGGTTTTCTCATTCATTATTTTTCCTTAGAGTCATATAACTATATTGTAGTATAAGGTATATACTGGTTATTCTTCCTAACCTTCCTACATGACCTGTTTGCATAATCATCCGCAATCCTAGGTAATATCATAAGTTGTTGGTTTAGAGTTCTTACTCTAGGGATAACTCTTAACTTGTCCCAATTTTCACAAGTTACTAGGGATCACATCTTCCTTTTCACTTCACTAAGTTCTTTTCTCTTGCCGTTGGGCATAAGAACTTTTCAACCTTCATCTTTTGATAAGGTTTACGTGTTGTTGCACAATGAGGTCATAGGTTCCTAGTGTTAAACCTGGCAGCTCTGATACCACATGTAATGACCTAACCCTTACGTACAAAAAATATTCTTAATTTTTACAGCAATAAGTAAAGACAATGACATTTCAATAAAAATTTCCTTTCAATTTGAAAACATGATACAACATAATTCAACTTTTAACCTTTTCTTTTCAAAGAAATCAACAAAGAAATAAAGCACAAGATACATACATAGCTCAAAAGCTTTTTGAACACATAGAAGTAAGAATGTCCAAGAGTCCATCCTTTCAAATCCTGGTACATTAGGCGCTTGCTATGGAGGAGAAACATCACTAGGGCGCTTTTCCGCCAACCACGGACTTATAATGTGGTCCCCTGCACATCCATTATTCAATAGATGACCCTCCCTTCGAACGAAGAGATTGGTAGGGTATCCATTAACGATTACCAACTGAGCATCGTGTTGTGTCCTACATAACTAGGTCATGTTCATCCGGCAACTCTTGAACTAGTATGTAATACAGGATCCCGGTGAACTGACAGTGTAGTCTCAACTAACTCACATCTAAGTGGAAGGTGTACATTTCACTACTTTGGCCAAAGTATTCTCATTCAGTACTTCGAATGAAGGTCGTCTATCACATGCACTAGTCAGGGTCGATTTGACTTAAAGCTTCCTTACTCTATGCATAGGTTTTTCCCTTCAATGGGTGAATTCGTCACCCCAGACATCCTACAACATACTATCCTACTAGAAATGAAATAGCATAGCAAGTAATCACAAAATCCCCTCCTATTCAAGAAATTTTTATCCTAGGAGTACTCAAGCTTATCCAAATTAACCTAATAACTTAAGCTGAAAAGACCTTATTTGACCACCGTCTTCATTTCGTTCCTTGTAAATAATAATTGATACCAACGTATTCTCCTTATATGGAGATCATATAAGTTTATGCAATTTCACACAGTTATGCATCTTTAACCTTCCACAATTTACTTCTTAAATATGTAATGTCCCTTACCTAGCCTTGCTCTTGTATTTGCTTGTTTGCCCTAGAATTCAATTGTTGATTAGGTTTAGGGTTTCTTCTTTCCAAAAGGAATGTGTTTCTCTAATGAAATAATCCTAGATTGAAATCTGCATTCACCAATTTAAAAACATTTCCACATACACATATCTGTTAGCAATAATATCTAGATATCCACAATATATTTATAAACATGAATCAATTAATGAAGACATAAGAGGAGTGCCATAGGTGGATCCGCCCTGAAGCCCTCATGTAAACTCAAGAGGTTGTCCATCACAATCCTTCTTGCCTAGGGCTTAGTACCTGCATACTCCACTCATGGTAACACCTCAGAAGACACTCGTCCTATTAGGGGAGAGGAACCATAGAGTCCAAGTGGCCTAAGGCCTACCACCTTCTCTTGCCCAATCCCGTATCTTGGGCCTAAGGGGCAGAGACTTAGGTGGGACCCCCATCTTCCTATAACCCAATCCCTAGTCAAGGGCCTAAGGGGCTGCAAAGCCCAATCCCTTGTTAAGAGCCTAAGGGGCTGCAAAGCCCAATCCCTTGTCTAGGGCCTAAGGGGCTGAAAGTGGGGGTTTTAGGCAATCCAACTTCACCCATGTTTTGTCCATCCTAATAGGTTTACAAGCACATAGTAGACAATCTTTAAACAATCAGATATATTTGCATTCATCCAAAATTTATTTCATGCCTATAATCAAATATATTTTCATTTACCAATGGTTCTTTAAGTTCATCATTTCCTATGATAATTCTCATTATGATAAGATTAAAGGATGTCATTATATCAATAATCAAATTAACAATATCTAATTCTTATATTCAAAATATGCCAAATATTATTGCTAAGTGAATACATCACCTGAACTGTTGTGTCTTCCCATGATTCTTAATTCCTTAGTCGCCTTCCTTCAATCTTACATTTGATTGGTCATATATATTAATCTATCCAGTTTTATATTATGATCGTAATTACTTATAAGGCTCAATAATTGCTGCCAGCATCATTATTACAATGATCGCGTATAAATATATAATTATTTCTAATTAATTTTAATCTTCCAATAATCACTTACTCTATATATATATATATAAAACTTACTTCCCCAAATATATTCTTGACAATAACACTTAATCAAATAAATCTCCCATAGTTTATTTCATTTCCAATCTGCTGCTTTATGCAGATTTCTAATTGATTCCTTTTTTATTTCTGATTCTTACATTCAATGTCTTTTTATATCTATGTTAAAGGATACATCTTTTCAAGAGTGATGTCCTTATGAAAAGACACAAACATTTATTTAAACCTTCATTATTATTTTTAAACCACTTTTATTTATTTATTTATTTTATTTTTTCAAACTGCTGTTTTTATAATTAATCCTTCTTTTTTTTTTTCACTAATAATTGCTGCATTACATCTTCAATATATAAATATTATTTCTTAATATTTATTCTTAAACTAGTGGTTTTATATGTATTATAATATTTATGACTATAATAATAATATTTTATTAATATTATTTTGTAATATTTTCTCTTGTGAAATCTCTATTATTATGATATTTATAATGTACTAATATTAATTGTCTCGTTTATTATAATAAATGTATTATAATTATAATATTCTTGATAATAATATTTAGATTGCCATTACATTTTTGATATTTATTTATCTAGTTATTTATATTTCACACTAAAATGTGTTTTGTGATTATGATTTATTTATTGATTTGCATTTTCATGTGTTACAATTTTGGGACATGACAAATACAATCAGGCATGCAAATCATATATTAACTCATTTTCTCTTCTATCTAGAAATGCAGTTAATGAAATGACTTCCTACCTATGCACAAATAGTAAACACAAAGGTTCCATGATATTTTAATATTCAAGAACAGAATGGATAGTAGAAGAATATCCCATGCCTGATTTTTAGCTTTCCTTCAAAAGCTGAAGTCACAGCTTGTCTTCTCAGCACTTCAACTAAATCAATCAACTAGCAAATCCTTCACAAGCCTCTGCCTTTTCTCACTCAGATTATTCTCTCACATTGATGTCTGTCTAACTTAGAAATAAACTCCTCTAAAAATGAATACTCAGACTATTAATGGTCACAGTGAATGAAACTCAGATTATTTGATAATGGTGGACTGGTAATTCCACAAATACCAATTCTCAGAAAAATATAAATGGCTCTCAGAAATACAAATGGCTCTTAGAAATTCAATTGGCTCTCAGCAAATAAAACTCACCAATGTCTCTCAGAATACTAAACTCAGAAATTGCTTTCACAATACTAAACTTAGGAATTGCTTTCACAAAACTAAACTCAGGAAACAGAGTAATGGCGGCAAAGATAGAAATGAAATCTCAAGTGAAGAAATGATGAAGAATTCGTAATAAGCAAGTCCGTCAAGAATGATGGGATGGGCGGCTATTTATAGAGCCCTTGCCCATCGAATTTCCTCTTCTACAGGCATGTAGATTGCCACAACTGTATTTTGAATGTTTCAAATGATAAGTGGCGGATTTTAAACTTCATACTCAGCACTTCTAGAGGTGAGTCGACCCCTTTAATGGACAGCAGATTGGAGAACAATTCAACTTGCACATGGTTAAAATGGTGAATCGACACCTACAGGTGTCTCCAGTAATGGCACCTTTGCAGCAATCTGCTTGATGATTTTATTCACTGAAATGGTCAAGGTTAATTGCTCACCACTTTGCCTAAATTCATGGTTCAATTGAAAAACTTCCATGGCTGCATTTTCATTCACAGAGAGACCTGGTCATGGCGTGCGCTTTAGGCCCGTGCATGTATTTTCTTCTACGTAGCATTTTCCTTTTATTTCAAAAGTTCACTATAGTTTCATATGAAATATTTCCTCTTTGCCATTCTATAAAGTTTCGATTAAAAAGAATGATCCAAATAATTTGAGTATTGGAAAAATCCGATTCCAAGGTTATGATAAATATTTATCACTATAGGAAATAAATCGATTTCCTCCATTTGATTTAAATATAAACTCAAGTGGAATTTAATTTAATTTGATTTTCCAACAATGAGATTTAAAATATAATAAACTCATTATATATATTATATATACATATATATATTTTAGAGTAACAATTTAATATATATATATTTAATTACTCCTAGTAATTTATATATATATATATATATATGTATATATATTATTTTACTTTAATATATATATATGTCATCTTGTAATCATGTCGTAATTCGATATGTATATATATATATGTATTGGCAGGCAATAATAATATAATATTATTAATATCCACATATATCATTGGTTGTGGATATATATACATGTATATACGTTTGTATATTTCCCTCTATGTGCACGTATATGTATGTATACCATATCGATGCATTCGTATGAGTATATCCATTCACCATCATACGTTTGTATCAATATGAATATACATATGGATACGTGCATATACTATATACACGTATATATTCCCACCTCCTAACCAATTATGTTACCATCATAATGATTATAATAACACAAACAAATACATAGATAAACACCACTTATACATGCATACAGAAGTAGACAAAACTACTAATGCCAACATACAAGCCTACGGATGACTTACCTAACTTCAAACAAACTAACTTAGCTTACTCAGTCTAAGGGACGTGTGTGCATGCTCAGATGGTTCACATTACCGATTACCCGACCAAGCTCCTCTCCCAAGTGATATTTCTCCTTTGCCTAGAGGAATGGTCCACATACCTACATACCATGACACGATAACATGAGTCATATATTCACAACAAAATAGTACACATGAAACATCTCAAAAGTTAGAATAAACATTATTCAACAACTTTGCATGCAACATTCAAAGGATAATGTTATGTCCCCGGAATCTCTACATTAAGATAATAATTAAATAAGATAAAAACTTAATAAAAGTACAAGCATTAGTAATTATAATTATCACAAATATAATATTATAATTAAATTATCAAAGATAATATCGTAAATATTAAAATATGAATTCTAATAATTTAAATATTATTATAATATAAAATATAATAATATATATTGAAAGAAATAAATAAAGCAAGCAAAGAGATAAGGGATTAAAACAAGATAATTATGGAACATAAAATTGTAAATAATGGCTATTTAAATAATAAAATAAATACTAAAAATGTATCAAATTAATATAACACAATAAAATCAATTAATATAAATGTTATCATAATTATCAAATAATTATTAAGAGATAATATTATAAATATTATATATAATTATAAATATTAAAATATACATATTTAAATAATAAAATGAATATAATTTGAGATATTAATAAGGAATGTTTAACTAAAAGTCATGTCCATTTGTGGGGTTATTGAAAGAGATGCCTCTCTTCATGGAGGTATAAGGATATAAAATAAGGAGTGGAAGATAAAGGAAGGGGATAGATGAAATACACATCAGATTTTAAGAAGAAGATAGAAGAGTAAAGGAATGAAGATGTAAAAAGGAGATCTATCAATAGTGTGTAGAGAACAATAAAATAGAAATTAGAAAAGGTTTGGAATTAGTTCTCAAAAGGAAGCAATCATTTCAAAAGGTTGTGTCCTTTCTAATGAATGTCTCTTTTCAAAAATATACATCTTCTCATTTGAATGTGAAGATATAAAAAGGGAAAGATTGAGATATGTATAGAAGGGGAAAAAAACGGAGAATAGAATAGGAAACAAGAGATAAAATATAGATTGTAGATCATCTGAAATTTATAAAGAGAGGCAGATGGAAAGTAGATAAGTATTTTATGAATATAAGGAGATAAGTATTTTATGAATGTAAATAATAAGTTAGATAAATGTTT
Organism: Sequoia sempervirens; assembly: GCA_007258455.2. NCBI lineage: Eukaryota > Viridiplantae > Streptophyta > Pinopsida > Cupressales > Cupressaceae > Sequoia > Sequoia sempervirens. The sequence continues at coordinate 28,251 of VDFB02000131.1, read as the reverse complement.
GTACATTTAAATAATGATGTTGATAAATACATTATGGATTTAAATAATAGTCTAATTAATAGTAATTCATACATGATGCTATTTATTTAATGTTATCTATTTTTTTATTGATTGCATGGGGAATAATAAATCATGTATGTTACTAGTTATCTTATAACATTGCTGATATGTTATTCTCCATTGACATTATTGTATGCATATATATATATATATCATAGTAACGAGACTCGGACTTGGCTCGGACTCGGCGAGGGTGACTCGGCTCGCGACTTGGAGACTCAGGACTCGAATTCGGCGCAGACTCGGCAAAATGAAAAAAAGTTGAAAAAACCCTAGAAATTTAGAGATTTTTAAGGATTTCAAACTTGTTTCAAGCACCCTTTATTGAATACAACACAAATAAAAGCAAATTTGATCACATGCACAAGTATACAACGATCACATAATGATAAGTATAAAGTACACAAATTGTAGTTGCGCTGCTGAAGGAAATAGCATACTTAGATATATAAAATTAGTCAAATGTATACAAAACTCATGGAATATGAAATCCATGACATCAAATGTTCCATACAAATATGAAATATCAAAAGTAAAACAATAGCTATAAGTCTATGACTCTATGCCCTCTGGCATAGTGGAGCCAACATCCTTCCTACGAAGGCGTCTAAGGGTTTTGGATGATGTTGCAGCCATGTACCATAGTCTCTGCCTGTCCGACTCCGGCGCTAATTCTCTCACCAACAACAGCTAAGTGTCTCCTCGTACCTAGCCTCCTCCTCACCCATGGCTACAACCTCAGCCTCTCGCTATCCAATCTAATCAAGGTCCGGCCACTAAAGATCGCGATTCCCAGAGCTCCCAGCTTGATCCACTCCGTGATCAAGTGGATCAACTCTAGGACTCCATCGCCTTTTTCGCGGGTAAAAGCCTCAGATCCGGTTTCTCAAAGCTTGTAATGAACATATACTAGATCATTCAACCTCTCAATGGATGGTCTATTGCGCCTCTTGGAGTGTATGTGCTCAAACATACTCCAAATGCGCTCACAACCAGATGAACTGCATGGCTGGCTCAATATATGAATGGCAATATTTTGCAGGTTCGGTGTATCAGAACCAAACATATTCCACCAGCTATCTGAGATGAGAAAAAGAAACAAAATCAATCTCATTTCCAAGTTTCAAGTTCAAGTTCAACATTTAATAATAAATTATAATATAAAAAAGATTTGAAAAATTATGCCCTTAAAATATATTTTACTCCTCGGCAATACCGTTAGTCCTACTATCTTGCAATAATTTGACGCGGCAAGCAGTCTCCCTTGCGCCTTAGTGAAGAAATCTATCTCCCTCAAGACTATTTATGTAGTAACCGGAAACATCCGCTTCCATCGGGCCGGGTAGAGCCCACTAAGAATCCTCTTCTATCTCCAGACGGAAATCATGAACTGAAGGTCGGATTTAGCGTGAAACCATGCATGGATCAACATATCCCAAATGGGACGACACTTCCTCAACTCCACCATAGATCGATCTAATGGCCTCTTTGGCCCTATCCATGCCCTCATATATGTAGCCCATTGCGCTCTCCCCATCCGCAACTCGTGAACTACTAAAGCAAGGGCTCAATAAAACTGCAAAGTGCAAACATGCTCTGGCCAAATAACAAGCGTGGACGAAAATAAACAAATAAAAGTAAGATATGATTAAAAAATTAAAAACATAATAAAGAATTCAAATTTTACCTTCACAACTTCGGCCCATTGGTGTCCAAAACCCCGCTCATCAAAAATGCACCGTTAATCCCCGCAGCGGTTTTTGTGGTGAAAGGATGAGGAAGACCAATTCCTCACAGTAAAACATACCTTTAAAAGCCGCCTTTGGACCTGTAATCAAGGATTGCACTTGATAAAAATTTGCTGCAAACCTTAGCGATCCCGTGACGGTGACAACTCCCCTCAACCCCGCGGTAATTGGCCTCAAGGCGTTGCCAACTGATTGAATATACTGCATCAATAATTTACGTCTGACATCACGTCAATACTTTTGAATTGATGAAGATCACTGATCTGCGTCCATTTATCATTAAATTAAATACATTATCAAATTCAAATTTCAATGCATTGAGGGAAGTACAATTACCTTCGGAGGAAACTAGGAAATTAAGCAGCGTCCTATTTCTCCTATCGGTCCAACCATCAATCATGATGGTGCAACCAATCATCCTCCACTGCTTGCGCTGCTCCTCTAATTGTGCTTTCACATCTGCCACCTTTTGAGTCAAAAGTGGGCCCTTTAATTCATCTTCACTAAGGGCTTTGAACCCCGCCCCACATATGGTTATGGCATCAACCATGTTTTGCCAAAAGGGTGACCTAAAACATGTCATAAATAAATTAATAAGTTACATAAGTATTGTAAAATGAAAAGTTTCAAGTTTTTAACTTTAAATTTGAATTCGATAATGAGATACATTTAGATTCTAAAATTTAAATATAAATTTTAAAACAATTAAACGAAAAAAGAATTACCTGGCTACATGGAAGGGAATGGTGCAGTAGTACCAAAAGTCTGCAATTGTTTTTTTTGCTGCATCGTGTGCATCCTTGTTCCAACCCATGCTCTCAAGCGACGGTTGGGAACCAAGAGTAGTGCGTGGTACAAAATATGAGTCCACCCTAGATTTACGAACTCTAGGGCCAATGCTAATACTGCCACTACCACTAGCAGTAGCAAAGGCCAACAGCACTAGGAGTACGCAGATAGGCATAGCTGATGCTGAAACAAAAGCACTAGCACTAGGGACGGTATGGAGGCATGGAAGAAGCATCTCCAACAGCACCAAGTCCCTGTCCAACTCCAACACTCGCCAACTCCTGCTTCTGTTTCTTTTTCATTTCTTTTTGCATTTCAAAAGTTTCTAATTGCACCTGCACTTCATGAACAACCTCAGGAGGTGCTTTAGTGCAACCCACTGCATCATGGAAGGGTATGCGTGCAAGATGGTATTTTAATCTATTTATGCCTCCATGATATATTGTTTTGCAGTAGTTACATTTTGCGTCTCCTCTTTTCATTCCGGGAAAGATTTCAGCATGTTTCCAAGTAGGGTCTTTTCTGACTGGGGTTTGAGACATTGTGAAAATAATAATATGGTTTGATTTGCAAATGAATGTGGCTGCAAAAGTAGGGTTTCTAAAATTATTTAAGTTGCAAGTAGGGTTTGTAAAACAAATATGCAAACTCAAAAAAACAATGATTTTACAAATTACAATGAATTATTTGTTAAAAAAACACAAAAAAAATCAATTAAAATCAAACTTACCTCTTAGATTTGGCTTGGAATGCAATGCAAACTCCTCCCAATCACTGGTAATGATCTCTCAATGCATCTCCTTGCTGGTATGAAGCTCCCCAAATGATATATGACCCTGGATTTGTCTTCAACAGCTCGCTGGTTGCCCTCTCTTCTCCTCCTATTTTTCTTCACAACTCTCTCTTCTCCTCCTATTTTTCCAAATGAATGAAATGAGGTTGCTTTTAGGGTTGGGGAGATAATATAAGACCAAAAAAAACAAACTTAAACTTAAATTTTTTGTTTTTTATTGAGATTTTGGTTTGCTGCCACCGGCCGCATCTAGGGGTCGGGACTCTCTTGGACGCGGCCACGTCCGCGCCCGCGCCCGCGCTCCCATGACTCGGCCAGGGGTGCTCGGCGCGTGACTCGCCAAGTCCGGGCGAGTCCCGTAACTATGATATATATAATACGATTATATAATAAAGATGCTTGTAGCAATTATTGAGCCTTATAAGTAATTGTGATTATTTGATAGAAAAATGAATAAATTGATGAATGTTTTTATCCTATGATTGATTAGGGAAAGGAGAAAAAGAATGCAATATGAACACTAGACCATCATAAAAGGATATCTTCAAGAAATCAAGGCATATTTAGGGTAATCCCAAAATGGGGACATTACATATAACATCAATAGAACTAACATTTAAATGATACAATCATTAAATGGAACACATTCATATTGATAACAAGAAACAGCATGTTTTATTCATCTCAATGATTCAATCATTACAATCAATTGCCCTATGGAATAGTAGCTATACAATCGGGGTGTAACAGGCTGATCGGAAAGTTTCTAATTTGAGCTCCCATGCTTCAACAACAAGGGCAACTATTGTGAGCCAAAATCAAAATAGCGAGTTAGTGGTGGATGTGTCTTCTAGAGATGTTCATGTGACACAACAAAAGATGTAGCAACAAAATATTCTTGCAAGAGACCACACATTGGTAGCTCAAGCCCCATTGAAAGATTATTTGATGTGCAAGGTCTAGAAGCAGTTGATGCAGTGATCGCATGCTTGTTTTATGCAAATAGAATACCATTTAATGTTGCTCACTCACCTTTCTACGGAGAGATGGTCCAAGCTATCAATAATGAACTAGCTAGGCATAAACCACCCGGGTATGAAAAGATTCACACTACTCTAATTGATAAAGAAAAAGTTCAATTAGAGCAACAAACTGCACCAATAAAAACAGTGTCAATATTGTGATGGATGGATGGACAGATGTTAGAAATTGTCCATTACTTAATATCATGGTAACATGCAACAAAGGGCTTTATTTTTTTGAAGGCAATAAATTATTCAAGGCAAGAAAAAAATGCAAAATGTTTTCAATTTTCATAAATAGCTACATGGTGGCATTGAGGAAGTGGGGGAATCACATGCACTCCAAGTTGTTACAGATGTTCCCCCTGTTTGTATAATAACATGCATGTTGGTGCTAAAAAAGTACAAACATATATTTTGGCCACCATGTTATGTGCATTCGTTGAATAATGCTCTTAAAGATATTGGCAAGTTCCAATGGATTTCATATCTCATTGAAAAGGGCAAAAAAATATAAATGTTCATATGTAACAACCATCACCACACACAAGCCATTTATCAAAAAGCTGCCAAGGTGGAACTTCTCAAACCTAGTAATACAAGGTTTGCTTCTTATTTTATTCTTCTTGAGCATCTCTGTGAATTCAAAGAGCTTTGTGTTCACAATAGTTAGTGATGCATGGGCAACTTGGAGACAATCTACATCAGATACTGTAGCTGAGGTGAGAGGTATGGTTCTTGATTACCATTTTTGGTGTAATGTTAAATTTGTTGTGGACTTTATTAATCCCACATGTGAGGTGATCAAATTTGCAGATTCAGACAAGCCATGTTTGGGAGAAATTTATGAAAAAATAGATTCCATGTGTGAAAGAGTTAAGAAAATAATAGATGCAAGAGATCTTTCTCTATATCCTTTGATAGAAGAAAAGATACATGGAAGATGGAACACACTTAACACACCCCTTCATTGTGTTGCCCATGCCTTAAATCCTAAATGCTATGATATACAAGTGACCAACAAAAGGGCTCCGTATGAAGATAGAGAGGTAATGAAGGGATTTTGGGCTGCAATATGTAAAGTGCCTTTCCGAGAAGTGTGGAAATTTTGTGTTTGTTTGATTTAAAGGGAGCTCGTTTTGCCACTCAGTCAAGTTAGTGACAGACAACTTGATACAAAGAAACACATAAACAATAGGATTGAGCGAACTAAAACATTTATGACCCACTTCCAATCTATTTCATGTCACAGTGCAACTCAGAAAATAATCAGCAGCGTTTTGTAAGTTCAAGTGTATGATTCAGTTCCATTTATAAATCAGACTGTGACAGCAGCTAACCCAAGAATTTCAGTGTTTAACTAATTCTTTTGAACAGCACTAAACATCTCTCAAACTTAGGGCTTGTAAGGAGCAGTGCTTTTGATTTTGGCACCCATTACTAATTAGACAACACAGCAGCTTAGTATTCATTGTTCATTCTAATAACATAATACCAATGTCAACATTGCACAATATGACTTAGATTCTACAGAAAGGTTATGACAGCAAGTTGTATGACAATTTCTGAGTTTGATAAAATCTGATTTATTTGAACAGCAAACCCACATTTACATACAGCAGGATATCCATTCAATTACCTAGCAAAAATGAAGAGTCAGATAAGATTTCAACAAAACATATGTGATATTTGTGCCCAGACCTGAAGGAGAAGTTCGGTCCTGACCAGGGAATGATGAGGATGCCTTCAAGATACACAGAAATAGTTTGCAGAAATTATAATCTCTCCTTTACCAGCCATTTCTTCCAGTCAGTGAATGCACCAGGTGTAAGTCTTCAAAACGCCTTCATCAAGGCCTTCAATAACCACGTACCAACCAGCAACAAGGAACAAGGGTCGAATAAGGCAGCAAATCACGTTTTCTTTTATCTCTGCTCGCTACCTCCACAATGCACGAATTTCCCATTGGCTCTTGTTGAAACAATGGCGTCTCAGGTTTGTATGATGATGGCCGCCTCAGCTCACATAATATCCTTCATCAAATCATCCAAAAGAAGTCGACAAACTCTCAATGCAAACAACCACGAAATTCTGGAATAAATTTTGTTCTCATATCCAAAATGTCTCCAAATCGGCATACAAGATGAGGATCTTCTTCTCTTCAAAATTCTGAAATCGACCAGCTAGGGGATGGTCTTTCACACCCGAAACTGGACAGTGGAGATCTTCAAACCCTAGGCAGAAAGCTCGAGTTCTTCCCGTGAGAGATACATGTATTTTTCAAGAGTGTCGAATGCCTTTCTTCTTTTTTCATTTTGTATCCCTCAATCAAAAATTAAAGTGACATTTTATATAGTCATTTAACAAATATTTCACCAAGTCACTTTTGCACCACATAAAGTGACTTTTATAAAGTCCACTTTTAAAAATTAATATTTCAATAATTCACTTTTGAACCTTTTGAATAGTCACTTCATCAAAATATTTAATTAATTAATTGACATCACCTTTTAAAGCTAAACTTGAGATTAGGCGATACACAATTAATTAAATAAATGATTCCCTGATAATGGCATTAGCCTTCAGGAAGGAAAAGGCTAACGACAACCCGAAGGGCTACCGAGAAGGCGACATTACAGTCCTTCTTTCCCGAAATTGCTTGTCCTCAAGCAATTGTAAGCTCGGGTGCTGTAGAATCTGCTCATTCTCCCATGTGGCATCCTCGGCTGGCAAATTTCTCCATCTCACCAAATACTCCTTCACCACCCTGTTCCTCAACCTCCTCTCGTGAGTGTCTACAATCTCCTCAAGAACTAGGACCAAATGTCCCTCCTCATCCAGCAGTGGAAGCTCTGAAGAAGTAACCTGCTGACCCAGTGCCTTCTTGAGGCACGAAACATGAAATACATTATGAATCTTGTTGCTCTCAGGCAATTCCAACTTATATGCCACCTCTCCAACCCTCCTGATAATTCTGTATGGCCCATAGAACCTGGGCTTGAGCTTTTCGGCTCCACTCTTCTTAAGAGAAGACTGTCTGTAGGGCTGCAAGCAAAGGTATACCAAATCGCCGACCTCAAAACTGCGCTCAACCCTGTGTCTATCAACATGTCTTTTGCTGATTCTGTACCACCTGCAAGTTATCCTTAAGTGCCCTCAAGATATCCTGACTCTCCTGAATCCAATCCTTGGCTTTGGGAGCCTTGCTATCACCAAAAACCATCTCCATAAATGAAGGTGCATCGTAACTGTAAAAGCTCTGAGAGGACTCATCCCAATGGACATATGATAAGTGGTATTATAACAATACTCTCCCAAGTGTAGCCACTTAATCCATGCCCGTTGATGCCCTGCAATGTAGTTGCGCAAGTACCCCTCAATCCATTTGTTTACAATTTTTGTCTGTCCATCTGTCTGAGGGTGATAGCTCGTGCTCGAAGTCAACTCAGTACCCGCCAACTTAAACAACTCCTACCAGAATGCACTCATGAATCTACTATCTTTGTCATTGACTATGTACCAAGGTAGCCCATGCAATCTAAAAATCTCCCTGAAAAATAACTCAGCCACTTGTGGAGCCTTGTACTCAGTCGGAATAGAAAAGAAGTGAGCGTACTTTATCAACCGATCCACCACCACAAAGATACTATCTCTCCCATGCAGCTTAGGTAGACCTGTGATGAAGTCCATAGAAATGCTCTCCCATTTCTGCTCTGGGATAGGCAATGGCTATAGCAATCCGGCTGGATGTGTATTCTCTGACTTGTTCTGCTGACAAGTCACACACTCCCTGACGTGTCTCAATACATCATCCTTGAGGCCCTTCCATGTGAACCTCTCTCTAACCTGTCTGTAAGTTTTGAAATAGCCCTGATGACCTGCTAAGGGAGCGTCATGAGAAGCCTGCAATATCTTCTCCTTCAGTCTAGATTTTGGTACCAATTAGATCCTATCCTTGTAGTAAATCACATCATCCACTACTCTGTACCTGTCATCCTGAATCTGTCCATCCATCAACTCACAAGCAAACTTATTCTTGGAGTACTCCACCAACAAGAGGGACTTCCAATCTGCGGAAATCGCTGAAAGTGAGCACGTTGAAGGTCTCCTAGAAAGGGCGTCCGCCACAACATTCTTTTTTCCCTTCACATACTCTATATCAAAGTCATATATGCCTGTATCCTGCTGACCCATTTCTTTTGTCTCTCATTCAAATCCCTCTGCTTTAAGAAGTATCTAAGACTATTGTGATCGATCCGCACCACAAACTTTCCTCCTACTAGATACTGTCTGAATTTCGCCAAGGCATGCATTATGGCGAGCATCTCCTTATCATATATGGAGTATAGTCTCTCTGGTCCCCTCAATGTACAACTCTCAAAAGCTATGGGGTGTCTGTTTGGCATCAACACTGCTCCTATGCCCTCACCTGAGGCATCACACTCCAAAAGAAACGGCTTTGTGAAATCTGGAAGCGCCAATACTGAGCAACTACTCGTCACCTCCTTGAGCTTATCAAAAGCTCGTTGTGCCTCCTTTGACCAACTAAATGCACCTTTCTTTGTCAAATCTGTCAAAGGTGCTCCCAATTGTGAAAATCCTCTCACAAACCGCCTATAGTAACTGCACAATCCAAAGAAACTTCGCAACTCTATGAGTGTCCTAGGTGGTGGCCAGTCAAGTATCGCCTGTATCTTCTCCTGATGGACCTGTACTCCATCTGCACTGATCACATGCCCCAAATATAATATTTCTCTAAGGCCAAATTCACATTTTGAAGCCTTAGCGTAGAGTGACTGCTCCTCCATGATACCCAAGATCTCATCAAGATGTCTCAAATGGCCCTCCCAAGTCTGGCTATAAATGAGCAAGTCATCAAAGAACACAAACAAGAATTTACGCAACTGCTTGTTGAATAAATGATTCATGCAGGACTGAAATGTGGCAGGCGCGTTTGTCAAACCAAATGGCATGACCAAGAATTCATAGTGCCCATAGTGACAACGAAACGCTATTTTGTGTATGTCCTGCTCTCTGACCCTTATCTGATGATACCTTGAACGAAGATCAATCTTCAAAAAATACACTGCCCCATGAAGTTCATCCAACAACTCATCTATCCTGGGTATGGGGTACTTGTTCTTAATGGTTTTCTTATTAAGAGCCCGGTAATCAATGCACATCCGCATGGTTCAATCCTTCTTCTTCACCAAAACCACAGAAGAAGCGAATGGACTAGAGCTCAGTCTAATGTGTCCCATCTCAAGCAATTCTTTGATTGCTTTCTCGATCTCATCCTTGAATTTCTTAGGATGATGATAGGGGGTAGTGATCACTAGCTTGGCCCCCTCCTCCAACTCAATGGTATGCTCAAAACCACTATCGGATGGTCTCCCTAGAGGTATCTCTCCAAAAACCATATCATGTTTACCCAATAGCTCCTAAATGTCAACATGATATGGCTGCCCTAAATCTGAAGACTCCTTGGTGGTGATCAAACACTCTACTACCCAAGCTAGGTCATCATGTCGAAAAATACTTTCCATGCGTCTAGCAGACACAACCTTGGCTGATCCATTAGCCATGCCTCTAAGCACTACTCGCTGCCCCTCTGCTGTCCTGAACTTGAGTTCCATGGTCTGAAAATTCTGTGAGTATTTCCCTAATGAGTGTAACCATTGAACTCCAAGTATAGCATGCATGTCACCCAAATCCACCACATAGAAGTCATCTGTGGTTGTGTAATTGCCCAAGGTAATAGGCAACTGTGGGACCCTCCGAGTGCATCTCAATCTATAACCATCTGCCACCATCACATTAAATCCTTCAAAATCCTTTGCGGGTAGCATATGCTTCTCAACTAGGGCTGCATCAATAAAGTTGTGGGTGGCCTCACTATCGATCAGCACTGCTATGCGATGTCCCTATAAAACTCCTCTAACTCTAAAAGAGTTGAATCTAGGAGTGCCTGATAAGGTAGCAATGGTACCATTCTTACCCTCTCCCTGAGACTGCTCCTCATCTGAACTGTTGTCATCATTATCCTGAGAAGGCTTGTCATCACTGCTCTCATCCTCAGACACAACCTCAATAAGGTGAGCCTTTCCTTTCCCTAGGCAACGGTGACCTGGCTCCCAGCGTTCCTTGCAATGGTAACAAATTCCCTTAATCCTACATTCCTTGCGATACTCCTCGTCTGGATCACTTTTCTTGTTTCCCTTATTTTGAAAAGACTTCTTGCCCTTGTTCTTTTGAGAAACGAAGGGTTTAGAAGAGGTTTTGTTGTCCGGTGTGGAGAACTCCATGTCTCTAGCTCTAGTGATCATATCCTATAGGGAATCGGATTTGAAAGCCTTAATCCAACCACGAAGTGGTTCGGATAGACCCTCAATAAAGAGGATAACCAACCTCTGCTTTGAAATATCTATCACCATAACTGCCAATCGTTGAAACTCTGAAATAAATATATCTACTGATTCACTTTGCTTAAGCTGTGCTAACTCACGGAAATGAAGCTCTGGATCCCTCTGATCAAATCTATCCATAATTTTTTGTGTGAACTCCAAATAGGAAGTGATGTTGGCATGCCCTAAAGTGACAAGCCCATGATACCACCACTCATGTGCCTCACCATCCAAGTGTAGTGTAGCATACTTAATAGCCTCTGTCTCCAACATGGGGTTTAGCTGGAAATAAGTGTCCAACTTTTGTACCCACGCTCTGGCTGTGCATTTATTAGATCCGTCAAAGGAAGGGATTGTGAGTTTCCCAACCTTGTGTTGTAAATCCCGGTTCTGCTGTCCTCTATTGTTATTTTGAGGTCTATTCTTGTACTTGATAGTGCAAAAATCTGCTAATGACATGGCAGCATGAAATTCATCTCCCAACGATTGATATTCTCTCAAATAATCTGTAAATCCCTCTCCTTGTGCTTGTTGCTCTTGATTTCCAGCAGGCTGTCCTCCCAAGAATTGAGGCATGAGAGGCCTACGAGTCACCCTACTAACTGTCCTAGCATGGTTATGTGCTGGTATGTTGGTGTTGCTGGCCTCTACATTGTTATCATGACCATTTGTCCCATTGTTACCATTATTCCTATCACCCAAGAGCTGGTTTAAGAGTTGAGCTATTTGTTGTTGACCTCTAGCTAGGTCATTGAGAATTTGTTGAGTGCTACCCTCTGGGATGTCATTCCTATCACCCATGATCTCTTCTTCAGATGATGAATCGGAATCAAAAAGACCAAAACTTTTTCTCCTTTCTCTTCTATATGTTATATACTCTCGGTTATTAGGATTCATAACATCCCACTACCACACAGGCAGGTAGGAAGCTGGCACTGATACCACTGTAAAGTGCCTTTCCGAGAAGTGTGGAAATTTTGTGTTTGTTTGATTTAAAGGGAGCTCGTTTTGCCACTCAGTCAAGTTAGTGACAGACAACTTGATACAAAGAAACACAAACAATAGGATTGAGCGAACTAAAACATTTATGACTGTTGGCGTAACAACTAACACCTCTGGAGTATAAGTTGGTACAGACAGCTATGCACACTACGCAATGAGTGCTCTTCAAATTAGGAGGGGAAGCTCCTTTGTTGTGCTTAACAAAAATGCTTGTAAAGGGAAAAGTAATCTAAACTATCTCCTGTCTTTTTGTCCCAGCTGTAGAGGTACAAGGCTTTCACGAAAACTCTATACGTTGCAGCTAAGTATTTTCTGGTTTTGCAGATCACTAACTACAACTAGGCTAATTGCTTAAATCTATCCAGTTTCCTCAAGAAAACAGAGCATGAGGAAATGGAGCAAGGTTGACTATCTGACGATAAACAAGTGTAGATTCTCAACTTGAAGGCAAGGTGGCACATCTATCAGCTCAATCTAGACAAGTTTATTGGAAACAACATCACACGATAAACTAAGTACGGATTCTCAACTTGAAGGCAAGGTGGCACGACTATCAGCTCAATCCGAATAAGTTTATTGTTCACAACAACACACGATAACCAAGTGCAGATTCTCTACTTGAAGGCAAGGTGGCACAACTATCATCTCAATTTGAACAAGTTTATTGAACACAAAACAGATTTGATCTTAACTAAGGAAAGAATTCACCATTACAATTGCATGAAACCCTATGTGGCATAACAATTCATCATAATAGTAAAAACGCATGAATAGATACAAAAAGAGCAATATTGAGGGCAAGGTAGGCACAGCATATATTTCTCTCTTGTGCAAAAGTTATGTACAAATGAGCAAAAACTCTTATTTATAGACATCAAAAGGTGTAGGGAACCTTAAAATCACCTTGAGTCAACTACAGTCTTGTAATGCATGTAAGATTTATTGCTAAGCCCTAATAAAGCAAACTATACAGTCAACTGGAAAACTACCATTAGTTAACCGAAACATCTAATCTAAAAATGGACAATTGTGCAAAGCATGCACGTCCTTATTGAAAGCATGTTAACTGGAACATTACCATCAGTTAACGTAAATCCTAAATACAACTCCAAGTGAATAAAGCTGATCTCAGAATAGATATGCATGAGATGTCATGTCCCCTTCTAGTTGACATCTCTCAGAGCATATGATTAGCCTATTATGCGACCCTCGTAGGCTGATAGGATGGATAGAGGGTCTTGATGGAGCTTGGCTTGGCTTCAGTTGTCAGAATTTTACCAGTTGGCTTTCGTTCGGGCTCATTCGGACACCATTTGCCTGAGTTGCTATTTTTAGCAGTATTTGGCACTCAGCGAGGCACCCCTGCTATTTTTAGCAGTATGGATTGATCATGTGCAGAATCTTTCACTTAGTCACCAGCTTCAGACGGTTCGTAAATCGGACACATTTCGAGGGAGATATTAATATTTAATTGATTAATTAAAAATTAATTATTTTTGGAGCTTATATTATAAAGTTATAATATTTTAATATTATAACTTAAGTGAATTACTGAAGGGGGTCGCCCATCATGGAAGGGGCCATTTTCGATTATAATTTATAATTAAAAATGTGATCGAAGACTATTGAAATAATTAAAAGAAAGTTCGAATTTATTTTAATGATGCCTTTGTGAAAGAATTTGCACTTTTGAGGAGATATAAGGGTTTCATTGGAATTCGAGCTGATTATGATATGGAATATTGAAATTTGATCAAGTTTTCTTCCGGAGAACGAAGCCTAGGGTTTCTGTTGTCTACAGACATTGGAGAACGAGCCATCTTCAGTGTTGCGATTCAGAGGCTGTGAGATACCAGCTGATCTATTGCATTACAGAGAGATTTCTTCATACAGAAGAGATCACAGAACATTCACAGAATATTAATCTTCAGGGTTTTCAGAGTGATATTCTTCCAGCAGGGATTCTTCAGTCTATGCGCCTAGTTCACTAAGATCTAGAGATTTGAGAGGGGGCCGTACCATTATTCATTTGCTGGCTGCTGTCTCAAGGCCGTACCAATCTGCAGCAGGGCCGTACCATTGAATAAAGCCGTACTTTTCTTTATTGAGCAAATTGCCATCCCTTTTGCCAATCTGAGTTCTTCACTGGAGGCGCCTATCTTTCTAGCATCATCAGCAGACAATAACGGAGGGAGAAAGGTGGATATTCATCTCAGCCGTACTTCTTCTTGAGGATTATTTATTGCTGCAATACCAGGTTCTTCATCAAATAAAGCATTGCTTTTTAATTCATCTGTTATCAGATCTTTTGTAAATCGCTCCAGTAGATTAATTTACTGATTGGCATCATTAGTTCTCATATTTTCTATCAATATTGGCACTGTATGAATTTATTTGAATTTTCTATCAAATTCTTGCAAAATCGCATTCTCTCTTAATACATGCAAAAACACCAAAAAAATCAAAATACACCAAAACAGTCAAAAAACACACAATTTCGGAAAACAAGGGAAACAAGGGTTTATACAGTGGTATCAGAGCTAAATCTTGCCATCCTGAGGGTTTAGCAATCTTATGCAGCCACAAGAGTTTGGGTCTCACAGGTATTATACTCGCAAGAGAGCCTTTGATTGATTAAAAATGGCCCTGCATCCTAAGCACGGAAACATGGTCGCATTTAACGTGATATTCCTTAGAAATCGGTAGATTCCTCATGTTCCCTAGAGATCGATTCATGCGGCAGGTTTTGTGGACACTCTCGTGAGACTTACGAAAGCGTGTCAACGGGTAGCCTAATGATGTGCTACGCTAGCTGGCAGTGGCAATCCGTGAGGTTAGGGGGACATTCAGGGAGACCGGCCACCACATCGTGACGAGGGACAGAGCATGATCCCTAAGAGCACCCAGGGATCGCTTTTCTTACTCTGATTTCCGGGCAGATGCGCCCACGGAAGCCCACCCTTTATGGAGACAAAGCCCGGTTTGCGCCGCAGCAGGAAAGCGATGAGGAGTTGTTCGGGCATACACTTCTGGCGGCAGCGAACAAGGAGTGGGAGTTAGTACCACCTGATGTCAGAGAGAGGATTACCTTTGACAGATTTATTACACAGAGGAGAGAACATCACAGAGGTCGACATGATTGGAGACCTAGATACCAGAATAATGATCTGAAGCATGCTACAAACAGGCTCAATCTAGCGATGTTCGATGGTAGTGGTAAGGTTACAGCTCAGGCCTGGATCAGTAAGCTAGAAACGTTCCTCACATTGCGTCCGATGGCTGAGAAAGATGCTATCAGATATGCGACATTGCATCTTGAGGGGGTAGCTTATGACTGGTGGCACCACGGGATGGTGACACTTCAGCATGATCGGATCACCACATATCAGGAGTTTGTTGACAGGTTGGTGGAACGATTTGACAGAAAGGATCCAAAATCCTATTTTAGAGACTTGGCTCAATTGAGACAGAGTGGCAGTTTGGAGTCTTATATTGGTGACTTTCAGAAGTTATCAGTTATGGTTCCTAATATTTCAGAGAGGTGACTTGTAGTGCTCTTCATGGAGGGACTGATGGAACCATTGAGAGGTTGGATCAAAGCCTTTGATCCTCCTTCGTTACAGGAAGTTATGAAGAAAGCACGTAGCATGGAGTTGGCAGCACCATCCAGTAGATTCAACTCCAAAAATAATTCTTCTTTCAGGGATAATAAGGGCTTCAACAGAAACAGAGAGAAATTAGATTTTAACAAAGAAAAATCAGATTTCAAAAATGATTCAAAGGGAAAATCAGCAGCACCACCTTTGGATCGAGAGGCTCTTAATGATCTACGCAGGAAGAAGTTTTGCTTCTACTGCAAAAGGTCCCTATGATGCCAATCACGATTATCCTTTGAGGCCTAAGGACAAGGCAAATCGAGTGATGTGGGCTTATTACGAGGATTCGGAATCAGAAAATTCCGAACAGCAGGAGAGTTCTGAGGAGTCAGAGTCGGAGGCTTCAGAGCCTAAGGCAGAGGCAGAGTCAGAGCTTCAGATTCAGGAGGCACGCCTATCTAGCATTCAGCAGGAAGGTTCATTCAGGCTTCGTGGAGTTTTGGCAGGACAGAGGGTCATTACCCTTCTTGACACAGGAGCCACACATAATTTTATCGATGCTAGATTTGTGGAGAAGCGCGGACTCATCACTGAGGAGTTCGAAGGCATTAGGGTTAAGGTGGCCGACGGTTACACTCTTAGGTGTGAACGAATGATTAAGGATCTCCCCTTGCTCTTGAACAACTATGAGTTCAAGGCTGATTATTACGTGGTGAACATGGGGGATATCGATTTAGTCTTGGGCATGAAGTGGCTTAATTCCCTTGAGGAAGTCACTCTTCGTCTCAAAGACATGGAGATTTGTTTTGATGTGGATGGGAAGACACATATTCTAAAGGCAATTCGGGACAGCAACATCAAAACTGTTTCCTTTCGTCGGATGGAGAGACTCATGCGACACGACATGGTAGAGTGGGCTGCCGAGTGCACATTGGCACCTTTACAGGAGGGACAGCAGAAGACTGAATATCATCCTGACATTCAGCAATTGAGAGTCAAGCATGAGAACGTATTCAGTGATATTCCACCAGGGAGACCTCCAGACAGGGGCATTGAGCACATTATAGAGCTCGAGGAGGGCGCTAAGCCAGTTATGATCACTCCTTATCAGCATCCTAAGCGGTTGAAAGATGAGATCGAGAGAACGATCAAGGAGTTACTTGCTATGGGTCACATTCGACCTAGCAAATCACCATTCGCTTCTTCAGTTGTTCTGGTGAAGAAGAAGGATGGCACCCTCCGCATGTGCATAGACTATAGAGTCCTGAACAAGAGGACTATCAAAAACAGGTATCCAATACCTCGTATAGACGAGCTTATTGATGAGCTCCATGGTGCATGCTACTTCACGAAGATAGACTTAAGGTCAGGGTATCATCAAATCAGGGTTCGTGAACAGGACATTAAGAAGACTGCATTCCGTTGTCATTGTGGACACTTTGAGTTTGTGGTGATGCCATTTGGGCTCACTAATGCGCCAGCGACATTTTAGTCCACCATGAACAGGGTCTTCCATTCACTGCTGAGGAGATTTGTACTTGTCTTCTTCGATGACATTGTTATATACAGCAGGACTTGGCAGGAGCATTTGGCTCATCTGGAGACCGTGCTCAGTATTTTGGAGAGGGAGTCCTTGTACCCCAAGGAGTCCAAATGTGATTTGGGGATGACCGAGTTGCTCTACTTAGGTCATATTATCGCAGAGGGACCCAAGGATGGATCCTCGAAGATCCGCAAGGCTATAGGACCGGCTTTTCCATCTCCGCTAACCTACACAACAAGGGGATTTCTTTACTTGTGTGTGGTTTTACCGTGAGGATTCTATGGAATGGTTCACCGCCATGCTGACCTGGCGGACGGGAATTTGCTGGAAAAGGGTGTATTTTGTTGGACCCCCAGGCAATGGAGCGCTTTCGCGAGGCTGGCGAGCGATGACTACGCGTTGGCACCACCAAAGACTCAAGACGCACGAGCCACCGCCAAACCTAAAGGCCCCACTGCCAGCCTCTAGATAGATAAATGATTAATAGCCAATGGTCGGGCTAATTCTAAACCTTAAACGTCATTCCCTCGACAGCCTAAAGGTTGTGGCTGCCTCTGGGACCGTGAAATACACCAAAACAAATTGTTTGCTATCTGCGGAAATTACATGCTTGGTAGAATCGCCGCCACGATCACCTGGAACGTCGGATTGACAGGCAGGATGGTGCATCGCGGAGCTAGGCTAGAGTATTACTGATGTTAGGAAGACTCTGTCTGCAAATTTCGCCATCTGGAGGGTTCTTTAAACCAGCGCCCTTGGGCTGTACTTGCACTGGGAACAAACGGAGAAGCTCAGAAACGTGAAAACTCCATTTTAAGCTGATCTTTGGATGACTGCCACCGGAGTTCTGAAACTCAGATGACTACGTTTGACATCTCGTTGGATAAGTAGACTAGTCGAGAACAAATTGACTGTATCCGCCATCAAAAACGCCAAGATTTACCCCCTCTTCAAGATGGGCGCCCTCAGGCTAGAGGCGCGCTTTTCACTGAAAAGAGCAAATTTCTCACATTTGGAAATTTAGGAATTTCAACTTTTGTCGTTATTTGCCGGAGCTGTGGGTCTCGAAAAGCTTTGCTGGATAGCTCGACGGATAGCCAGACTGATTCTGAAGAGATTGACTGGATGCTTGAACATTTTAAACAAGATCTTGACCTTCATCAAGCTGGGCGCCCTTGGGCTATACTTGCACTTTCTGACTTTTCCTTTGAAAAATCTTCATAAATTGAACACTGAAAACTATGTCTCGATCACTGAAATGACCGTGTGCAATGTGAAACGCCGTCGTGAGATGCTCCTCCACCGTGAAAACTCTATTCTGAGTCTCTGCTTCAGGCTCTGTTCAATAAAACTGACTTTGATTGACAAACTATTGACAAAAACTCCATGCTTGATATTGCCCAAAACTGTGTTTTACAACATTTTAACAAGATTTAGACTTTTAAATACAAAATGCCTTGATGAAGCAAAAAATTTGGTTTGGGTACAACATTAGGCTCCGACTGGTGACCATGTTGGATACCTACGGCATAGGAGAACCTAAGAATCT
>VDFB02000130.1:0-16085 GCA_007258455.2 Sequoia sempervirens | reverse complement strand
GACACTGCTGATTAATGGCGAATTATAAATGCACCCAAAAAGGACGCCATACACCCTCCAAGTGGCATTTATGAGACTTGAGTTTGACTTGATGCTTCTTTCCAAGTCAACTCAAGATGGTATTAAATGTAGTTAGAGTTAACTTGATGCTTCTTTCCAAGTTTAACTTCACTTTCCTTAAATCATGCATTGTCAGATCCCACTGATTAAGGATGTCTATTTGACTTCCATGATTTGTGGATCTTAGATCTCCACTAAATGTGGATGTCTATTTTGGAGGGATACTTTCATTAAAGTTTACCTTTAGTTTACTTTCAGTCAACTGAAGTAGTTTCCAGTTGACTCTTTGTTTACTTTCAGTTAACTGAAGTAGTTTTCCAGTTAACTGCTTGTTCCCCCTTTTTAGGAATAAATCTTGCTAATTGATTGGCAAGAACTCATTGATAACTCAAGGAGATTTTGGGGTTGCCCACTCCTTTGAGTTCTATAAATAAGAGCCTTGGGCTCATTATTTGTTTAGCTTTTACTTTATGCAAAATTCTTCATCATTATTGCTGTATTTGAAAGGATGTTGTTCACTCTTGGATGAAGTTGAATTTGGTGGATAGTAATTGTGCATGATTTCGTGCCTTTGCTTTCCCAACCTTTGTAATTCGTTGATGAAGCTTTGAAGGAGAATATCAGAAGGCGCTTGCATTTTGGTCAATCTTTTTGAGTTGTGTCCACGTCTTGTGTTTAAATAGCTCGTTGTTTCATTTCCCTCCTCGGATAGGAGTCCCTCCTCCTTGGACATTTGTTATTGACAAGTTATCGTTTGTTGTTGTTTAATGTGTTGACTTCCAAGCTATACTTCGGATAGGAGTCCCTCCTCCTTAGCAAGCTCATTGGCCAAGGCATCGTAAAATTGTTGTTTCTCGTGAACTATTTCCTAGCCCATACCTCGGATAGGAGTCCCTCCTCCTTGGCAGGTCTCAGATCTAGTTTACCGTATTAGAGCGCTTGCTTGTACCAACCTTATCCCGGTGTATACCCGAGAGTTCAGAGCCTTGGTCATATTCTCAGGAGACGGCGAATTCAGGTGATCCAACCAAACCATTCCCGCTCCTTTACCCTCATGCTCTGTTTACCTTGAAGGTATTGGATAGATAGAAGCTAGATTAGTCGTAGTTGAGATCTGCGAAACCAGAGAAAAAGCTTAGCTACAGCGCATTGTGTTTGTGCACCCTTGTGTCCTGCCGCTGAAGCATTAAAAGATAGGAACTTTAGTTTACATTTCCCTTCCCCTCGCATTGCTCCAGAGAGAGGACTTCTCCTCTTTAAATAGCAGTGTTGCAAAACATTTGGAAATAGTGACGTTTAATCAACACTCGAGTGCTAATTTAAGCTTCTTCTTTATAACTATCTGCGTCTAACATAATGCAATTAAAGGTTTTATCCAAACCATGGCAGCGCTTTGTTTTATGAAGAACATGTATATGATGGCCAACCTACAAGGATTGATGTCATATATGTTTGATGACATATACATATTATAAGAATTCCTTATATGGTCACTAACTACCGAAGAGAGCAGCGATGAAATATATGCAATGTATGCTGGCCGACTTCCTCAGTAATACACAGGAAATATATTCCAAAAATAACAAAAGAATGATTTGCATATCAAGAGCTGCGATAAGATTATATCTTATCAAGCAATTAAGAAGAGTTGCTGATTATGTAGCAAGCAATTACAAGACAATGAGCACCGATCTCATAAATGGACAGCAATATCATATTGCAGCAGCAATAAAGATGTTTAAAATGCAGCAATTCATAATAGTATGGAGTGACTATGGATAGTTTATAATAAAGGAAGTGATTTAAGATTAATGTAAATAACCAATGTGTAGCACTTAACATGCAAAGAAGAAGTAGCGCTGGAAATTCCATAAAGAGCAATGATTAATAAAAGGCTATGATTAGTGGGTGGAAAGGCGAGAGCATCTGTTGTGACCTTTTCACACATCGCCCCATCGCTGATGGGGACCCCCAGTTGCCTGTTAGTTTTTAGGGTTTTGTCTCCTTGCAACGGTTACGAGAGATCACTTTGCTTAGAGTTTCCAGTCAGTTCACCAAGAGTTATCCAAGCCAAGTCAGGAATTCATGTTTGAATCAGCGCGTAGACGTCATGGAAGCGCTCAGAAGGCCCAAGAGACGAAGATCGACTGTGAATTTGGCCAATTCTGACACTTCCTATTTTTTAGGAAAAGTTGCTTTTTCGATTTTTCATTTTTGGCATTTTTGGACCAAACAGGGTTCCCTATTTTTTAGGGTTGCTTTTTCTATTTTTAGAAAGTTTCTATTTTTGGAAAGTTTCTATTTTTGGAAGGGTCCCGAGTTCTGAAAACGCACTCAGAAGTTTGAAAAACTCACCAGAACTCTCAGAAAATCAAAATGAAAAATTTGAAAATTTTTGAAAAATTTGCAAAAAAAGTTCAAAAAGTATGAAAATCAGACTGAAAACGTTCGAAAATCTGGAAAAAACCAGTCAAAAACCAGTCCAAAATCACCCAGATCTGAGGTCAAAATCTTAAAAATCAACTCAAACATGGTGAAATTTGTGAGAAATCTGTGCAATTCTGGAAAATTCGCCATGAAAGAAGGATGAAGAGAGGTAGGTGAAGGTCTGGAATGTCATAGAATTCGCCCAGCAGCACTAAGGAAGCCTGTCCAAACACTTAAGATACATGTCCATGCATGCTCCAAAGTCCGCCCTTGCATCTTGAAGAATATCCTTGGACTCTTCAAAGTCCGCCTTTGATATCCATGCAACCTTGGAAGTCCGCCATCCACCAAAAGGCATGTCCAAAAGGTTGATGAAGTCCGCCATGTGTAAGGAAGGAAGTGCTGAAGAGTTTAGAAGTCCGCCATCCACTAAAAGGCACATCCTAAGGAGTCTTGAAGTCCGCCATATGCAAGAGGGATATCCAAAAGGTCTCCAAAGTCCGCCACACTTGTGCTAGGAAGTTCCAAAGTCCGCCCAGCACTAGAATGCATGTCCAAAGAAGGTTCAAAGTCCGCCCTCCACTTAGAAGCTCGTCCAAAATGCTTGAGAAGTCCGCCCTTAAAAGGTGGGACTTGGCTGAAAGTCAAATAAAGTCCGCCTAGACTTATGAAGTAAGAAAAATTGAAATTTTACTAAGTGTTGATGCCTACCAAGGGAAAATTTCGAAATTGGTTAAGTATGAAGGCTTAAAAGGGTGGAAAATCCTTTCCAAAAGGATAAAGTGATGAGATCAAATGCTAAGATGCCAAAGAAATTCGCCCTAGAAAAGAGGGACGTTCAAAAATGTTCATCCCAAAGACCATACAAAGTCCACCATGCACTTGGAAGAAGTTGGTAAAATAGCAAAGACATCCATGACGTTCGTCCAAGATGCCAAGGAAGTCCGCCCAAGATGATAAGATGGTAAGATTTTTGGCTAAGTGTCAAGGCCAAATCCAAAGAAAAGTTCTAAAATTCGCCTAAGTATAGAGGCTAATGGATGGAAAATGAAGACGTTGGCTAGACATCCAGACATTTTTGAGATGACAAATGCTAAGCTTGAAAGGGCATGTGCTAAAGAACGTCAGGATATGGCAAGGAATGAAACGGAATATGCCTAACACGATGAAGGAAAAAGAGGCAAAATTTGCCTAAGTATGGAAAATGCGAAGAAATTGTCAACTTTGGCTAAAGAAAAATGCACGAGGTAAAAGGAAAGGAAGGATCGTCCTTGACCAAAAGGATGAAGAATATGTCAGACGTCAGGAAAATTCAACCGGCAAAGACATTCGGACAAGGATATTGCCTAGAAAAATTCGACCGAGCAAGGAAATATTTGATTTTGGCAGAGGAGAATAAGCTTAAAATCTCGCCTTGGCAAAGAAAAATGAGGATCTGGCAATGAAATCTTTGACGGAATGGCTTGAATTTTGGTTTGGCTAGACGAAATGAAGGACGAAATCGGAAAATACACTCTTAGCCAAGAAAAACGGAAGAACAATCGAGATAGCCATGGGTCCAAGACGAACGGGTTGGAATTAATTAAAATATTTTAATATTTTAATAATTAATTCTCAACTATTTGGAATTTAAAAATACCTTGGACGGAATCAAATTTGCCAGACACGAATCGGACGAAAATGAAGTATGCCAGGCGGAGATGAAATCCGGCAAGAAGAAAATTAAATTCACCACGAATTTAATTAAAGATTTAACGTTTATTTAAAAATTCGAAAAATCAAAAGATAAGCATTAAATGAAAAAATCGAATTTTTGAAGATCAAGGAGATTTGTCCGGATAAGTTCGAGACTGAGCCTTGTCGGAAAATAAAAGGAAAGTTGCCTGTTTGGAAAATGAAAACAAATCGAGGATCAAGAAGAAAGATGGCAGTTGCTAAATCGAATTCAATCCTTCAGCATTATAATGAGTTTCAGCAACTCATTTTTTCACACACAGCTGAAGAGAAATTTAATCTTTCTCGAAATCGTCAGGCAATCAATTCATCAATAGGCAAAGTCGAATTGTCCAGAAGGATAAGCAGTGTTATGCTGAGGAATTTTTCGCGGGAAAAGAAAAAGAAAATTTTCAAAGCTGAATTCTTCTTGAAGAGGGGCGCACTTTTCAAAAAAATCAGATTTTTAAATCTGATTTACATTTGACGATCCTTCACTGAGGTTTGAGGATTGGTTAATTAAATTTGCTATCTTTTTATGCCCTTTCCTCTTGACGAAGTTCTGGCAAGAATTTTCAACTCCATCAAAGTCACTTTCAGCTTGCTTTTTTGCAATATTTTAATTATTTGAACAGCTGAAAGTTATTATTTTTTTTCGAATCCAAGGCACGAGGTTTAAACTATTTTAAAAGTCTTTTTATTAATGTTAATTTTATGACTGCAGGTTGACGGACACGGCAGGAGGATTATCAAGGAAGCTGAAAATGAAGTTCGCCAATAAGGGTGCCCAAAAGGAGACCAAGGTCATCTCAAAGTGGAAGAATGTTGTAGATACTGACCTCGGACATGTGGATTTTGACGAATTCAAGCAAAGAGTATACGGTCAGAAGGGACTTCCCACAGCAATAGCCATAAGAATGGTCAGAAACGGGATCTTCCAAGCAGCTGGATTCCCACCGGCCATGGATTGTGCTGAGTTAATGGTGGAATGTGCTCGCCATTATGATGCTCAAAAGAGACAGATCATCGCCCCTGACGGACGAGTCTTGGCACATTTGAATGAAGTTGTAATCCAAGAAACCTTTGGCATCCCTGAGCATTCAAGAACGGTCTATAAGACCAAAGAAGAAACCAAAATGCTATATGACAGCAAGGCAGATTTGTGCGCCACCACAGTCAACAAGGTATGGATGGACAAGCCAAAGCCATCAATCAAGAAGATGCCCAAGAGACCTCGCCGCACGGATTTCAAGGAAGATTTTGGAGATATCGTGCTGATGCTGAACAGGATCGCAGGCAATCCGCAAGGCGCCTTCTTTGAGAGCTGGATGTACTACTTCATCGACGAGGTCACCTCCGGAGTTAAGATGTTCAACTGGTCACGGATGATAAGTGACAACCTTCACGAGCAACTGATCAACCTTGAAGAGACTAAGTCTTTCACATGAGTTCATATGTGATATACCTATTGGCCAGATCATACAGATATCCAGGACTGGTCTGCAAAGGCAGAATTGGCAATGGAGAGAACGAGCTCAGGCCTTACGACTGCTATCCTCAGCTCCAATTGAAAGAAAAGACTCACTTCAGGAGGGTGCATGATGCATTCCTAATGCATATCACCAGAAAGCTCCAAGGAGGAATACATCAAAGGCTGAGCCATGAAGCAAAAAGCCTTATCAGCAAATACGGGTCTTGGTTCATCCAATTCCCGAAATTCACATATATCAGGATCCAGGGATTTACTGGAAATCCCTATAAATTGCCTATCTATCCGACTAATCGGATGGTATTGCTCGAGGTTTTGAGACAATTAGAAGAGTACCAGAATATTCAGAGGCCGACCAAGAAGGCGTCCGTCACATTCCCTTTCTTCATCGGGAACATGCTAGAGTACTGCCCATCCGCCCAAGCAGCTGAGAGTGCACGGTTGGAGATCCAATGGTACCCTTTCACGGCATACAAGTCCAGGGTCAATTATGACCCACATCATAATATCCGGACAGTGGAAGGAAGGAGATATAAGCACAGGGCAGAACTGGAGGATTATTGGGCAAATGCTGCCGATGAATACGAGATCAGACGGAAGATGTGGTCCAGGATGTCCGTAGATTTCATGAGAACAATTGAGTTCTGCCGAGTACCTGATCAGCTTCAGGATGACGGAAACCACGTCCAACCTCGCTTTGAGGAAAGTCGACCTCTCCCTCCAGTAAAATGGTCAGAGCCAGAGCATGCAGACCTAGCCACCCTGATGAGGCCAGTGACGAAATATTCTCAGTGGTGGGTTGATGATCATGTTCAGGAATTGAGACAAAAAGGAATCACGCTCACATATGATCTGTTGAGCGAATCAGAGTCATATTCCTCTAATGCCGGGGCATCCCATCAAGACTTGGTTGGGATTGGAGAGAAAAGAAAAGAAATGGTGCCAAGTGCAGAACCTGTTTCCAAGAAGCATAAAGGAGGACCTTCTCGGTCAGCGGCGTCCAGGAATGTTGACCATTTGGTGGCTAATATAGACGACTCCTTGGTTGAGATGCTCGAACCTCTTGCAGCTCAGGAAGTGAACAATGAACCTATCCAATTAGATGATGAAGAGCCTGCATCACCAGCAGGCACAGAGATTTTAGGTTCAGACAATGACATGGATGTCCGGGATAATGACTTAGAGGAAGGAATGATTTCCGCCCTCAGAGGAGTCATGGATGTTCCAAACGAGGACGAGGTCCAAGTAGAGGATGGCATTGAACAGTCAACCATTCCAGACTGGCTATTAGAAAGAATGAAAGTTCAGGTGCCTGCTGAGGCTCAACAGGAAGAAGAGGACGATACTGCCGATTTCTTGGCAAGATTAGAACAAGTTGCTACCAAGAAGCCCGCCAAGAAGTTTTCCACCATCCAGAGGAATGAGACAGGCCACCGTTCCGTGCACATTGCAGTACCTACAGTGGATAAGCCACAGGACGAAATCACTCCGCAGGAGTATGCTATCACCACTGTTGACCTTGGTCCGACTTCAAAAGGTCAGGAAGTAGAAGAGTTAGATAATTCCGTCTCGACCATTAAAGCGAGACTGGAAAAGGAAGTGACCAAGAAGAAAGAGTATAAAAAGGAGGTCAAACGTCTCAAAGAATATATACAACATTTGACCCAGCCGCTAGATCAAGGCAATGCAACTGTTCCTCCTCTCCTCAATTCATCACAGGAGATGACTCAGGAAGTTGAGCATGGAATGGTGACAGCCAGGGAAGCGCAAGACTGGATGGCAGGTGAAGGCATGGAAGCTGCCTTGTTCATGGAGAGGTTGGCGCTTGCTTATGGACGAACCTCTTCGTTTCTTTCTAGGTTGATGGATATGGCAGAGACATGGGATGGTATCCCGGATATGCAAGAAAGGCTTATTCCGAGCCTTAGGATTTTGAAAAGCACTCCGAGGGAGGAGTTAGTTGATAAAAAGGTGATTGCTGCAGGGGCAGCATATGATTTTCATCACTGGTTTTGGGCAGTGACAATAAGAGAAGAAGTATTGGAGAAGGCGAGAATCGATGGGCTTGGAATTGAAGAACAGGTCAGGAAAATCCAGGAGAAGATGTGCATGATAACTACAGATGTGTTCGACCGTGAAGTCATCCGGGAGAACGACATGCAGTTAGAGAGACTGAAGCAAAAAGTTCAAGAAACTTTCTTCCCGACCGCTGGACCATTTTCGAAGCAGGACTTTGCGAGAGTGGCAAGACTCTCATCCATTCGGAAAGATTTTGAGAAGCAGGAGACAGATTGGGAAGGTACCTTTGCCAGATGCGCCGAGAAGTTGGACGGACTAGAATTCCGGATCAGCATGTTACCTCCTGTCACGATGGACGAAGTCATTGCCGTAGTGTCCAGATTCGCCAAACACAATGCCACTCGAATGGATAAGGACGCCTCTCCTTGATTATAGCTGGAACTGCCACTTTTCTGATAGTTTTCTGATGGTTAACTCTTGTTGTTTTGGGAAACCCTAATTAGGGTTTGGTTGTAACAATCTGGGCCGTTAATCTTGTTTAAATCTCGGCCGTCTATTTCATTTTTGGAGCTCTATATAAACTAGTGCTCTCTCATTTTCATTTTGTGTGGAGACTTATTATGTATATTGTCGCATTGAGACTATTTTGAATGATAAAAGCTCTTGAGCATGATTTGCCTTGAATCACTTCTTATTGTTGAATAGTAAGCGAGGTTACATATTATCTTCCGCCATAGATTAGAGTTAAAGTTAGATTAAATAGAATTTGCTTTGAAAAGTTGTTAATTGAATGAAAGATTGATCGTATCGACTCATTGGTGAAGTGTAGCTCATACTTTCTTCGGATGAATGATTTTCATCCGATGCGTAAAGTTAGCCTGAGCTCCTAAGTGTGGAAGCCTAACTTCAACCTTATCCGAGGTTTGAAAATTATTCTCACAAACCCCTTGAAGATTGCACCCACTTTGCGTATGTTGTCCTGCAGGAGGCGAAACAAAGTGTGGTTTATTTCGCTTCACCAAGTCCTTACTGTCTCTTGATTTCTTAGGCTTAGACTAGATTCTCTGAACCCTATTCTTTTTGCCATTTTTTTTGAGATCCACAATTGAAAGTCCTAATTGAGAACCTACAAAGATAAATTTCCTAAGTCCCTAGCTTGTGAGACTTTCTACGTAAGTCCCCTTGTTCATTACCAGCAAATCACAACTACCACTGAACTTATCCACACGTCGAGACCCGACTAAAGAAACCTTGGAATCGCCTATGCGGTGGTTTTTCAAGAGAGGATAGAATGTCTTTGGACATTTTTATTCTGAATGTTTGGTGGATGATAAACACACATCAAACAAGATCGGTGAAAGGTCAGAGAAGCTGAGGTACATCAGCACGCATGGCAGATACAGATATTCCTCACCCAAGCCTCTTACAAGATAAAGTTTGTACTTTTTGAGATGTGCTTTGTATGGTGGAGAATCCAGCCTTGATTGAGTAAGAGTCTTAGTATCGGTGAGTCTTCTTTAATGAGTTCTTCTCTGAGAGAGAAGTTCGAGGTGGAATCCCTTGTTAATGCATTTTCCTCTGAGACTGAGGAATTTGAGGTGCAAGCCCTTGTTAATGCATTTTCCTCTAAGACAGAGGAATTTGAGGTAAGCCCTTGTTATCGCATTTTCCTCTCGAGACGCAGGAATTTGATGTAAGTCATGGTGATGTCATGTGTAAGACTCACCCACATACATTGTACTTGTGTTTCACCTCGAGAGAGTCATGGTGAAAGCCTACTTGAGGTGATTAACATCACTTAAGTGATGAACACTTGTACTTACCATAGTATGGTTGTAGCTATGGTTGATAATCGTTGAGATTTATATCTATTATCACGTTGAGGATATTCTTTCTTTCACATCTGGTTTGTAGCCAATGTGATGGAAGTAATTCATGTTGAGGTGATTTGTCTTGAGCAGTCGGAAGTTCTCTCCCACGAGGGAGTGTTAATGTTATAACAGCTTCAGGTTCGTCTTTCCAGCCACGAGTAAAGACATTAAATAAATGTAGCCTATTGGCTATTTATTTATATGTAGGAATGGGCGCTTCTCTTGGCAACAATATAATTTCTCTTGGGGCCGACTTGTTATATTTATTATTTGTAATTATATTATTTTGTATCTTGGCCGACCTTGTACATGAAGAGGTGCGACCTCTCTCACATTTGTATATATACAAGGTCACTTTCTTCTATTCGTCATTCATTCAAGTTCGATTCATTTCATCCATTCAAGTGCGAATTTATCAAGAGCTGTGTGCGAATTTTATCAAGAGCTGAGTGCGAATCTTATCAAGAGCAGATTGCGAATTTCTTTGAAGGGCAGATTTATATAGTCAGAAGTGCAGGTCATTATCTGTTATTGTATCTGGTGTAGGTGCTGAATATTGGCCTTGTGATTGGCCTCATTGTAAAGAGAATTGTTGCCACTATCTATATATATAAGAGAGATCTTTGTTGCTGGGTTTTTCTCCCTCAAGAGGAGGGTTTTCCCAGGGTATCTGCTGTGTTATTGTGTCTGATTTCGAATTAATTTCTGTGCAATAAATCTGATCATTTAAATTTACAGATTTATCCTAGAACATCATTCCACATGACTATGAAATAACTTGCTTTATACAACAAAGAGTCTTCATTCCAACAAACCTTTTCTAAACTACTTGGATCATTTTGTAACTGTTCAATGAGATTCATTGTAGAAACATCATTCTACCACTCTGATGTAACTTCTTCAACCCAACCTACTTGTAATATTGAAATGGTGCACAATGATTCATAATCCTTCAGATAATGCATCAACCACTACATTCTCCTTCCCTTTCTTATAGATGATCTCAAAGTCATAACCCAACATCTTAATGACCCATTTATGTTGTTCTTTAGTAGATAACAACTGCTCGAGAAAAACATTTTAGACTATCATGATTCTTACCTTTCACTATTTCACTACATGAAGAATAGCTAGCATTTCCTTCTCATAAATAGGCTTGAGTTGATACTTAACTTTCAAAAGCAGTGGGCCTATCTTTTTTGCATGAGAAATAATCCTATACTATTTCTTAAAACATCGCATTCCATACTAAAGCCCTTGGTGAAAATTGGAGTGGCTAGAATTGGAGTGGTACACATAGCAGCTTTTAATCTCTTAAATGTTGTATTAGATAACTCCTTCCACTGAAAACATTCTTTTCCAACAAAGTTGTAAGGGGTGTTGCTTTGTGGCCATAGTTTCATAACCCCTTTGTGGCATCCAATAAGTCCTGAAACCTCAAGTTCTTAACGGTGCAAATGATCTTCCCATATCTTGCTATAAGTCAATATATCATCAAAGAAAAGTAATACAGACTTCTTCAAAAATGGCTTAAAAATAGAATTTATCAAACTTTGAAATGTAAAAGGAACATTTGTAAGACCAAATGGCATCACTCGAAACCCATAATGACCCTCATGCAGCCTAAATGTTGTATAATTTGGTGAAAACATAGCTCCATTTTGTTCATCTAGTAAATCATCAATGATTGAGTTCGATATAGTCTAGAACATGAGCCAAGGTGTCATCCTTCTTACATACAATCACCACTAGAGAGGAGTAAGCACTCTAGCTATGCTTAATAATGCATGCCTCTAACATCTCTTGGACCATCTTCCTAATCTCACTTTTTTGTACGTAGAGGTACTTGTAAGACCTAATGTTGGGTGGTTGGCTTCCTAGTACTAGTTGAAAGGCATGATCATGATCCCTTAAAGGAGGCAATCATTTAGGCATATCTTCAAAAACTATTGAGTGACTATTCTCTATAATTACTTGCAAATTTGGCTATGCAAGTACATTTGATTGATAGGCTACTAATGAAAACAATTGAACCACAAATCAATCAACATCTTTACTATGCATCTTTTGCATTTAATGAGGTGTCATATCCCCTTCTTGAACGTAAGTCCACTAATGACCCTTTAGCCTATTTTTTGCAATTTTTCCTATAGACTAATGGGGTGGTGGGAAAAGGGAAAATAATTAAATTAAGTTATCAAAAAGTGATATAAGTTATAAATTAAATGGCGTCTTACATTTAATTATTTAAAACGATGTTTTAAGAGATTAAATAAAGCATTGCTGGACCCATGGTGTGAAAAGGTAATTAAAAGGGACACTTATATTTTTAGAACTTTGAGAAACAATGGTAAAAAAAAATAACATTATTTTATTTCCTCAAAATAAAGTTATAAAAGGGAGGAATGTCTTCAAAAAGGGTCTTCTTGCTTTTTTAAACAATTTCATTTCTCAAGAACAAACATGCATTCTTCTTCTCTTCCCAAGGTCAAAAAATCTTTGGATTTGTAAGCTTCAAGAACGAAAACCCTCCTAGTTTTCAATGCAATTCCATACAAAGATTAGCAATGGGCATCATCAAGCAATGATTTCCAAATTTCCAACTTTCAATGTGGTGTGATAATTTTAGTGATTGCCCAGTTTTGTCACAAGGTTCAACAAATTTTATGCATCAAATTTGAAATCCAACGAATTTTAGAAAAACCCAAAAAAATCGTTTCAGTTCGCCTGAAAATTAATGGGCTAGAGTTTTTTTATCAAAATATATTTTAAAAATATGTTTTCAACTAGATTTGTCAAATTAAAAACGTATCACAAGTCTCATTGTAGGCTTCGTTGTTTATTCTGCCAATCTACCCTTTTGTGGCCATCATTGAGGCATTAGCATTGATGTCTATTCTCACCCATAGATTGGAGGTATCGAGGTATGAATTGGGAAATATACAAGTCGAGTGTCTGGGAATATACAAATCATGTGTTTGAAGCTGGACTAAGCTCCTCAATTGAATTTATTGAGTGGTATCGAAATTAATAATAGTAAGGCCTAGCTAGAAATGATGCTTTTCTATATAATAATTTGAGTATTTTGATCAATACTCCCTTATTCTATAATGAGAAAGTCATGTTCACTTATTCCATAATGAGAAAAGTGGGTGGATGAATTCCAAACTCTGCTTTCCCTTAAATAGTCGTTGTTCACTGACTCAGTCTTTATGTTCCATACGTTTTTATGTTTTTTTTTTTTCTTTATTTATTTTTTCAATTTTTTATAAAATTTTATATATTAAAAATGTGTCAATATTGCTTTAATTTTTTAGTATTTTAAAATATTTAATTTAGATTATTATTATTAATATTAATATTTTCAATTGAATATATTCAGTATTTACAATGTTTAAATTAAAAGATTTAAATGTATTTATATTTTAATATTCTTAAATTTATGTAAGGCGAATTTAATCACATTTTTTTAAAAATTTTCCCCTTGCCAAACTTCATCCAAATTTTATTGTTGCCAAACTCGAACCTTGTGACATAGTTGCTCAGTATTTCAGTATTTGATCTCAATTATTTGTTTTAGTTTTTGGGTTTATGGAGGTATAACAAAATTATTGTGATTTTCAGTGTGTTCGTTTGGTGAGTTAGCTTCTTGCAAGTTGCACCCCCATGGAATCTCCATTGCTAACCATACTATTTCAGAAGGCCGATAACAGGTCATACGATGCCAAATAACTATCTCATGGGAGGCATCTAAGTTTTCTGATATTTTTGGTAATATCCCCTTCCTAGGCAATTCAGGTGATTTAGGGGTTAGCCTATCATTTAGACCCTCGTAGGCTAGCAGATGTGTTTAGAGGGTTGCTTTTGGCAGTTATCATGCATTTTGGGACATTACTCCATCAGTTGACTCAGGTTTGGGCCTTTGCAGAGTTTTACAAAGTGATATTCAGGCACTTACTATTTATAGTAAGTCAGGCCAACAGGGGTTACTATTTCTGGCAGGGCACCTGGCTCAGTTGGTCATCTCAGTTTCGACCCAGTCTGACAGTTTGGTGACAGATAGCGAATATTTGAGCATTTAATGATATTTGGAGAAATATTAATGTTGTGACTTTATATTATAAAGTCAATTAATGAAATATTGATTTATTAATGGAATAATATAAAGTATTTAATACTTTATATTAAAAGGGGCGATTATTATTAATGAATGTATATTCATTAATCATTTTAAAAAGGACGCCTTATAATGATAATTCTCCCTAAGTCTACCAAGGGTGAATTAATGATTTATTAAATGCTTAGTGAAGTTGCTTTTTTGGGTCGAGCCTTTGAGGAGAGTTTATATTTTTCAAAGAGACAAATCGAACTTCATTGTGAATTATTCTAATTTGTCATTATTTCTCTCTAAGAACATTGGAGTTTGTGAAACAAGGGTTTCTGCAAATTCGCTTCATCATTGGATCATTTCATATATTGGATTTGTGTTTCTGGAGAGCTTGGCTCTTGAGGATGGAAACCTAGGGTTTTTAGAATTCTTGATCATTGGGAACGAAAACTCTCATTGATCGGCATAACTGAGGTTGTGAAAGATCTTCCGAAGGGTTGCCCGTGGATTGGCTTCATCCAGAAGTCAACATTGCACTTCAACAGATTTGCAAGAGAGATCTAGAATAAGGGCTTTCAGCATCTTTTCAAGTTCAGAAGTTTGTTTTCGGGTATCTTTCTTTGTAAAGCTTTCAGAAATAATGCAATATCAATAAAGCTTTAATTTCCAGCATTTATCTTTGCTTCCAGCTGTATATCATTGCATGTTATCTTTCAGAAATTGTTATTTTCTTGCATGCATCTTTCTTGCCTGGTAATAATTGGAAAAATATTAAAAAATTACAAACCCTAGTCTTCCAGCATCGGTTTTTAGAAGTTAGAGACGGACAGGTCTCTTACAGTGGTATCAAAGCACAGTTTTCCTACCATTCTGTGCTTTTTCAGACAAACTTGTGCTTTTTCGATGCTTTTTCATGAGTAGAGACATTATATTCTATAGCAAGGGTAGAGGAACAGGCAGAGTAGAGGATTGGGCAGGTCCACCTATTCCAGAAAGTACCAGGGGTTTTGGGTATACACAGATCCAATTCTAACAGTAGCGAGAATAGCATTACCACACTCATGGCAGATTGGGAGATTCCAACAGAGTCTCGAAGGGATCCAGGGAAAGAACCTACCGAGGGTGAGATGTCTGAAACTGAGTTCAAACGGAGACATGATAACATGATGGACATGATGTCTCAGTTGATGGGCACAATGAGGCAGTATGTTCCACCTCAACAACATTACATACAGATAGGACAGACTAACACGACTGCAGACATAGACCAGCCACAGGTGTCAGTACAGCAACAGTCGTCACCTATCTTTCATGAGCGTAGGCCTGATCAACCTACCTTTATTACTAGGGAGGCATCTCCGACTCCGAAGGCAGAGCAGCAAGGTCACCAACTAGAGTTTCAGCCACAGCATGGTACATCAGTAGCCAACGTGACCAGATTCTTTGGAGAGTACTCAACATTGGCTCCTGAGATCAGGCAGTTGTTGTCTTTTCATGAGTTTATGGATGTGCATAGACCCAGGGGTGGAGGTAGATTTGAGCGCAGAGCTCCTCAGTACCAGCCACCACCACAAGTGAATAGGGATCTTCAGCATGCAATGAGCAAGATTGTCTTGCCTTATTTTAATGGCTCAAACAAGAGTTCAGCGAGGTCTTGGGTACAAAAGTTAGACAATTACCTATCATTGAGACCCATGCAAGAGGACGAGGCCATTAAATTTGCCACACTATATCTTGATGGATTAGCACATGACTGGTGGCATCATGACATGTACACATTGGGTCATCACACGGTTACTACTTACCAGGAGTTCACGAACAGGCTCATAGAGCGTTTTGATAAGAAGGATCCAGAACTTTACTTTAGAGAGCTAGCTCACCAAAGTGCATGTGAAGTTTGGATGCTCACATTGGTGAATTCCGTAGGGTTGCACCATGGTGGACAGTATTTCTGAGAGAAGACTTTATTTCATTCTATTTATCTAGGGATTATATGAGTCATGAGAGGTTGGGTCAGTTTCCATCCCTCCTACTCTTCAGGAGGCAATGAGGAAGGCACGCAATATGGAGCTTGCAGCACCTCGCAGCAAGTTCTCCTCAGGCTCATCATCCTATTCGAGGCCTAACAGATCATTTGATAAGAATAGAACTTTTGACAAGAAGAAGGATCCACCTGATCCTCAAAGAAGGAATGCACCACCTTTTGACAGGGAGACATTGAATGATTTACATAAGAAAAAGTTATGTTTTTGGTGCAAGGCACCTTACGATGAAAAACATGTATGCCCTCTTCGTCCTAAGGCCAAAAGTAACCAGATGGAGTGGTTTTATGAGGGAGAAGAGCAATCTGATCTGTCAGACCAGCAAGCTGATTCAGAGCATTCAGATGATGAAAGGT
>VDFB02000128.1:0-39290 GCA_007258455.2 Sequoia sempervirens | reverse complement strand
ATGGCGATGGAGGATGCAAAACCCACCACACGAGAGGATGCCCCAAATCGATCATCACAGAAATGGCGAAGGAGGGACAAAACCCCACCAAGAGCAACCCGTAGAGGCAGACCCACAACTAGGGAAGGATGCCAGTTTTAAAGACCTAAGGAAAATTGCCAGAGGAGCTTTGTGAAGGAAAAAGACATGAAAATTTCAAGGGTGGTGAAACTTGGTCAGATTAAGATGATAATTTTATGACTCCTTGACCAATTGGGACTCAAAACAAGGGGCACACAAAATGAGGCGAAGGAAAAAGTGACTCGACGAAGAAAAAAAAGGAGAGGGTCCCTGTTTCGAACGGGGCATGTGTGCTATTGGCACAACAAGTGGAAAACTGCTTTCATAACTAATGAGGGGTTGTATGAATGGATGGTAATTCCATTTGGCCTTTCAAATGCACCAAGCACTTTTATGATACTAATGAATGAAGTTTTAAAACCCTTCATAGGAAAGTTTGTAGTCGTCTACTTGGATGATATTCTTGTGTTTAGTAAGACTAAAGAGGAACACTTGCAACATTTGGACATGGTGTTGAAGAGGTTGAATGAAGAAAAGTTGATGATCAATTTGAAAAAGTGTAAATTCATGAAGGAGGAGTTGGTATACCTTGGTTTTGTGATTTCAAAAGGAACTTTGAAGATGGACCCCAGCAAGGTGGAAGCAATTTTGAACTGGCCTACTCCAACTTCAGTCAGTGAGGTAAGAAGTTTCCACGGCCTAGCTAGATTTTATAGAAAATTTGTGAGAAATTTCAGTCATATTTGCTCTCCAATGATTGATACAATCAAAGGGGATAAAAGGAAAAGGTTTATGTGGTCTGATGAGGCAGGAAAAAGCTTTCAAATTCTGAAACAAAAGATAGGACAACAACCCATCTTAGCATTGCCTGATTTTAGCAAGGTGTTCACAATTGAATGTGATGCAAGTGGGTATGCAATTGGAGTAGTCTTGAGCCAAGAGGGAAAAATTGTAGCATTTTTCAGTGAAAAGCTTAATGGGGCCAAGAAGAAGTATTCTTCTTATGAATTGGAATTGTCTACCATGGTACAATCATTGAAAAAGTGGAGACACTATCTCCTTCCTAAAGAGTTTATTGTTTTTACTGACAATCATGCTT
Organism: Sequoia sempervirens; assembly: GCA_007258455.2. Lineage (NCBI taxonomy): Eukaryota > Viridiplantae > Streptophyta > Pinopsida > Cupressales > Cupressaceae > Sequoia > Sequoia sempervirens. The sequence goes on along the minus strand of VDFB02000128.1, from coordinate 38,131 downwards.
TGAGTTTCTTAAACAGCCAATAAAAACTCAACAACAGATATGTGAAGTGGGTGGAGTACCTACAAAGCTACACTTTTACCATAAAACACAAAAAGGGGTAGTCAAACAAGGTGGCAAATGCTTTGAGTAGAAGGCAAATGTTGGTGCAAGAAATTCAACTCCAAAGTGTAGGAATTGATGCTTTGAAAGGTATGTATGAAGGAGATGATGATTTCAAGGATGTTTATGCTATTTGTAATCAGTTCAAGGGCACTTTCCATGAATAATATTATGATTTTTTGATACAATATGGCTTATTGTTTAAGGGTGCTCAGTTATGTATTCCTAAATGCTCTATGAGGACTAATCTGATTAAAGAGATGCATTGTGCCAACTTAGTGGGTCACTTTGGTGTGGATAAAGCCTTGGAGTAGGTAAGAAGGTATTATCATTGGCCAAAGATGCAAAGTGATCAAAAAGTTTGTTGAAAATTGTGTTATTTGTCAAAAAGCAAAGGGTTCTAGTACATATGCAGGTCTTTACCAGCCTTTTCCAATTCCAAATAGGCCATGGGAATCCATCAACATGGATTTTGTGTTGGGGTTACCAAAAAATCAGAGTTGGTTTGATAGTGTATTTTTTGTTGTTAACCGGTTTAGCAGAATGGCTCATTTTATACCCTATAAATGCACAAGTGATGCTTCATACATTGTTGGGTTGTTTTTCAAGGAGGTGGTCAGGATTCATGGACTACCATTAAAAATTGTTTCTGATAGGGACAATAAATTTGTAGGTCACTTTTGGAGAACCCTTTGGAAGAAATTGGGAACCAACTTGAAATTTAGCTCTGCCTATCATCCACAAACAAATGGGTAGACTAAAGTTTTCAATAGGATTCTTGGGAATCTTCTCAGATGTTTGAAAAAAGAGCATTCACAAAAATGGGATTTCATTCTTCCCCAAGCTGAATTTTCCTATAATGACTTTGTCAATAAAAGTGTTGGGAAAATCCCATTTGAAATTGTCTATGGATTGAAGCCTAGGGGAGTCTTTGAACTTAGAGATTTGAGTGGTATGGAGAGGAGTGTTGAAGGAGAGGAATTTGTAGTTGCCATGAAAGACATACACCAGCAAGTGAAAGAGAACCTTCAAAAGAGTGTGGAAAAGTACAAGAAACATGTAGAATTGAAAAGAAGAGATGTTCAGTTCAAGGTGGGAGACTTGGTATTAGCTCATTTGAGGAAAGAAAGGCTACCAAAGGGGAAATATACAAAGCTATAGATGAAGAAGATTGGGTCATGTAGGGTGGTCCACAAATTTGGAGCAAATGCCTATGAGATAGAACTCCCTCATGGAGTGGCTATCTCTCCTATTTTCAATGTTTCTGACCTTTATCATTTTAAGGGATTTGTGATTGCAGGTGAAGAATCAGGTACATCAAGAGTTCTAGATGAAGATTGGGTCAAGGACTTACCACCAAGTCAACCATTGAAGCTTGAAAGCAGTTTGGACATAAAGGAAGTAAATAGAACTAGGCACAAAGTGTACAATGAGTACCTAGTGAAGTGGAAAGGCCTTCCAATGGAGGATGCCACCTGGATGAGAGAAGAAGAAAATAGGAAACATGGCACAATAGTTCAAGATCTAATCTCAAGTGGGGCTTGAGATTTTGTTCTCCCCGAGTGTATGGTGCAGGGGTACCTAGCTCCATCATGCAAAAAGGTGTTAGATGTTAGGGTTTTTGGTATTTTGAATCATATTTGATGTAATAAGGTCTATTTAGACCATTTCTAATGTTATGAGTCTCATGGGGTCAATTTTAAATAAAGTTGTCATATTTTGTAATTATTGTAAATGTTGCATCAACAACTTTGCATTTTGGCTTGTATTTGGAAGGTGAACAATCAAGTTATTCAAAAGGTAGTTTGAGACCGTTGGTTTTTAGTTGTAGGGGTTTAAATATGCCTTAGTTTTGTCGAGGAAATGTTCTGAAGGTGTCTTGAAGATCAACCAATAAGGAAGTACTCTATTTTATGTGTGTTTACATTGATTTTCTGCTGCTACAAGAAGTTGTACGGTTCCATACAACTTGCAAATGTGCTAATTCTTATTGGAACTGATGTAGGGATAAGTTAGCTATCTTTTGGTTCTAGTCTGAGTGTTTTTCATTGAGTTTGAAGGATTTTAGAAGCAATTTACTGAAAGTGGTCTGAAAACACCTAAGTTAAGAGGGTTTGAGTGAAAAAATGGATTATTGAACCATTCCACCAGTGGAATGGCATTAGTTAGGGTGTTTTTCATGTTTTTTAGCTTTGTAGATGTAGGGAACGGAGGTAGGGAAGTGTTTGATCAAGCCCTAGACTAATATCACTATGTATTAGGCTTAGGAGTAGAGGTTAGAGATAGGGTTTTGTTGATAGGAGAATTTGTGGATGTTTCAGTTGAGAAAAATGTAGTTTTAGACTCCATGTGACTTGTTTGAAGTCTTGGAATAGAAGTTTGTGATTGGGAAAGAGTTTACCTTGAAGTTGCCTTGTAAAACAAGCCTAATTAGGTTTAAGGGCAGCGCAACAGTCAAAATAAGAAGGTGATGTTACAAAAAAAACACATATGAAAATTTGATATGTTGAAAAAGTCCATAAAGGGTATCAAGAATGGTGATTCATCCATGGGTTTGAGGCCTTCTCTAAAATATATGTTGAAAAATCAATGTTTGGTGACCTACAAGCAAAATTGAAGGAATTGTGAAAAAAATGCCAAGTTAGGGTTCTCAAGTTGAAAAGATTGTTGAATTTTGTTTGAATAGAGAACCTCCACCCTGCTCTACATCAAATTTTTAGGGTGGGTTACTTTGGAACACGGCCTCCAATTTTCTGCTGCTAAGCTTTTACAAGAAACCTAATTAGGTTTGTGTAAATAGGAACCTATTGTTTTTACACACTTCCAACCTCCACTCTTCAAACCAACACCCAAAACATTGCAAATGCAACCTACCTCAATTATTCCAACCCTTTCAGACCACTTTCCAAGAGCTTTTATTCAAACCCTAACCTCTATGCATCAAAATTGCTGAAAAACAAGTGTTTTCAGCCTAGGGAATCAACATACTTGCACAAATTCTCCTCCCCTACTCCTGCAAACACCATAAAATAAAAATAAATCCTACCTAACCCCATTCCACCAATTCTCAAAGCTTTTCATTAGTGGAATGGTGATATTTCCATTATTTTGCTCTCAAAACCCCAAAACCTAGGTTTTCAGAACCAGTTTTACTAAATCTACAATAAAATCCTCAAATCTTGATGAAAATTAATGAGACAAAGACCAAAATGAAGCTAACTCATCCCTTCATAAATTTCAGTGCACAAGGGATCATCTATAAGCCGTACTATTTGTTGTAGCAACAAATTTTTCCTTCAAAATGTAGAAAACAAGAGTTTTATTATTCAAACTTTCAAAATTACATCAACAACCCCCTTCAACAATGAAATTAGGCTTTTTATGCCTTTCCAAGCTTTCCCCAACAGTTAAAAACTAACTTTTAAACTCCTTGGCCATTGAACTTCCTTAAAGTTCAAAGATACAAAAGTTGCTATGCAACTATTTACAACATTTATGCAAAATGACAACTTCTAACAACCTGTCACACAATGAACCCAAACCCTTTACAAACAATGGAAATGGTCATAAAGACCTTATTTCAAAACAAAAACATGACTTAACACAAGGACACTAACATACTAAACCCTCTTTACACCATGAAGGCCCAAGTGCCCTGCACCAACTTAATTAACTTGTGATTAGGATGTGCACACCACTAATTGTGGTTAGTGTCACATCCTCCATAATTTTCCACTTGCCTCTAATCCTATCATTAACCTGCCTAATCATTTGCACAACCACTAATCATAATTAATTAGTCCCTAACCTAAGTCTCTTTCCAATTATGGCAAGAGTACCTAAGTCAACCTTAGATGCTTTCTCCTTTTGGAGAAGCAATCCCCATCCCCCAAGAAATTTTTAATTCCTTTTGTTTTCCCAACATGCCAACTTGGAAATTTTAATTCCAATTATTCATCCAAGGCATCCCATGTGGAATTTTAAATTCCACTTTATCTTTCCCATATCCTTGGAGGAATTAAAAGATAATTTATAATCCCCCCCCAATATCCTAATGTCCTTATAAGGGGAATTAAAAATTCCCCTTGTTCTTCCCAACACCCTTTTTCAAAATTTAGAAGGATTTGACTTGTCATATCCTTCCATCATTTGGGGAAGGATAAGATAGGTGAAGCCTTTTCCTCTCCCCAAGATACTTCAAAGTACCTCCACATGGGAGCCACCTCATCTCCATGTCATTTCACCCTCTCCACCTAGCCTGCCACATGTCTCCACCACATGTGTTGAGATGCCTCAAAGCATCTCAACCATTGATCTCCAAAGCTAGGGTTAATCCTAGCCCTTAATCTCATTCTCTCCAAAATGGCTAAATACTTAGCCAATTTCATTTTTCATTCTAACACATAGCATTTTGCACACTTAGCCTTCACATTCTCAAACACTCAATACCTCTATTATTGTAACTTTTGAGCTCTTATTATGCATTTTAATCCATTTTCATCACTCTCATTGCATTCATCTCACATCCACCATCATTTTAAGCTAGGTTACATAGCATTTGATCACATAAGGAGCATACATATCAACTCAACAAAGGGCCAACCAACTTATCAATTTTGACAAGGTAAAATTTTTATTTGTGTTCTTATTTTCTCTTGTCAAGATTCAACTAGGCTAATCTTGAGGTGTTGTATTTTTCCTTTTTGTATTTGATTTACAATTGCATAGTTAAGTAGGGAAAACACTGCACACAAGTTGATTAAACACTTTTAGATATGATGACAACAAAAAATTACAACTTTAGGTCAATTTGGTCAATGATAATAGCATTATGTTACATGGATAGTGCATTTAGTGCAAGAGGGGGGTCCATTAGGTCATTCGAGGTCTATAAATAGGCCTTTGGGTGGAAAATAATCACCATTTGTGCACTTAGCTATTGAAAATTTGAGAGTGGAGTGATCTTGAGCAAAGTAGTGAAGAGTTATGGTGGGGGTTTTCGAGAGCAGGCATCGCGGTTGGAGAGTATGGATCTACGAGCAGCCAACAAGCATGGGTGACAAAATTTTATCATTTTTTGGTAGATTTTAGGGCTCAAAAAGAGAGCCACAAATGTAGTGTAGAATTCTTCATTGCATTCATCATCATGAATGCCATAATCATTGATTTTAGCACCACATTTGTAAATATGAGTTGCAACTGTCATGTAGTGCTGCAATTGAATTACACACCACAATATTTTTTAGCACCATATTTTTCATGTGGCGATGCAAATGTTAGGAAGAGTGAAGCAAGTGTTTTTTTGAGCTGCAATTGTATTGTGAACCACAAGTGTCTGAAATCATGTATTTATCAATTTGAGCAACGAATTTGACTATTGTTCAACTAAGTAGATTATGTGTTCGACACTTAGATTTTAATTTGTCAAATAGGTTTAGGTGAATGTTATGATTGATGCAATGCGTTTCTTGAACACAAGTGAGATTGCTAACCTTGTACACACATGAGAGTTAGCCGATATCTATGGTGTTGCGTCATCATTTGGATAAGGATGAGTAGGCCACCCTACATGAACTCAGATTTTTATATATTAACTTCATACTCGAGATTAGGGCTAACAAGGGGCTCATTATTGCATTGGAAGAGTGATGGTACTAAGAGACTAGCTCATTTCACCTTCCCATTGGTGAGGCTATTGTGGCTTTAGAGGATGTATGGAGGATACTACACATTCCTATTCATGGCAAGAGGGTTGCATATAATCTTGATTCCAATTTGGCAGCCATGCAAAGGTAATTTGAGACTGATGATATAAGGGTCGAGGAGTACAAGATCCGATGGGATACCCTCGTAGATTGATATGAGAGATTGATCGTTGTTATTTGTAGTGTTATAATTGGTGTCCTAGTTCTAGATCGACGTGGACATGGGCTCCCAATTAGAGGAGGATGAGTCCTTGAGGGCATGATGGGAGAGGGCATAGTCCATTATTTTACAAGTATGAAGGTTTTTTCACTGATGTCAATAGGAAGTCTACTGATTGCTGTTGTCATTGATGTCAACTCTATGTTAAAGAAGTTGTTGCATGATGAAGATGTCGAGGATATTGAGAAAATTATGGAAAATAGGTTGATGTAGGTTGTGCATGTGTAGTTGAGACTTTGAGGAAGTGTTGTGAGTACATGGAGCTATCTTTTTGTTGCAGTGTTTGAAGATCAGTTGGAATGAAGTAATGACCTAAGATGACGTCTCTAGTACTTGGTTTCCAAGTTCTTTTGAGAAAAAATGATAAACATAGAAAATAGTGTTGTGCAAGTGTTAAACATGTTCTCTGGATTGTGCTTTGTGTTTCTTCTATGTTGATGCTATGTCCTAGTAAATATGATATGTTTTTCAAGGTTGTTAGAGGTTGCTATATTCAAAATTTTTGGTTTTGGATCGTTGGTGAGAGGAAGTTGTGTTCACCAGTATGTGAATTGGTTTTGCAATGTTGTACAAAGATGTCAAGAAGAAATGCATTTTCTTCACATTTTCCATAGTTTATTTCAAGAATTGTGGCTTTGAAGGAGAGTTAATAGTGTTGTTCTCTTTCTTGTGTCAAGAGGATTTTTGATTAGGTGTATTAGAAGCTTTAGAAGCATGTACTCACTATTTTATGTGTTTTCATGAGTAGTGGCTAATCTGGTGTTTATACTACATTAAGAAATGTTCAAGTATTAATGGAATCATAGAGTGGCATGTGAGATTTAATTTTGGGTCTCAATTAAGTGTTGTTTTGGTCCCCTTTCATTCCTATCCATTGCAGGAATGTTTAGGTGCTGACCTAATTTGAATTTGTAAATATAACAGATAGATTGTTGACCTTGGAGAAGGTGTTTAAGGTTGAGTTTGATATAAATAAGAGTGGAGTTGTGAGATGCAAGAAAGAATCAAGAGAGAAGCAAGATAGATGTGAGATCGATGCAAGTGATGTGTATGATTCAAATTTGGGCAGAGCAGTGCAAATCTCAAGTGTTTGGATTCATGAAGGTAGTGAGCTGAAGGTGTTTGAAATCTTTGATGCAATACTGCGAATGCGTTGGAGCATTTTTGGTGGAATCCTTGTTGCATTGAGAAAGTGTTCTCTAAATAACATTTATCTTCTCTCTTCTTGTATTTCTTTCTGTGGTAGTGAGCCTTGGTAGTGATACTTTTGGATAGTGTGTCTTATTCTGGCAGTGACACCATTTGTACTAGTTTTGATATTACTTATATTATGAGCTAATCCTCACCATGGTTTTTCCCTCATTGGGTTTTCCACATAAATTTGGTGTTCTCTTGTGTATGGTGTTGTGATTTTAGTTTCTATTATCTGCAATTCATTTTTAATCACACTAACAAAATAAGGGTGTATTGAATGCATACTATTGAGGGTTTTGATGTTTTAATTTGATACAACTGATTCACCCCCCCTCTTAGTTGTCTTGTTCATTCAACATTTTCTTGGGGATCTTGCATTTTGGTGATGTTATACTTCTAGCTTCATGATGTAGTGTATAGGGGAGCTTTTTCTATTAGATGTGGCATTACACTTTTGCATGTGAGGGCATGGGAGCATATAGCCATTGCTCGACCAGTTGCTACTAGAGATCTACCCACTGCGCTTCCATATACATATATATGTATGGTGGAGTTATCACATACAACTATGTGGTGATGTGGGTTATTGGAAGCATGAGATAGACATGCTCATTGGATTCACATGGAGGTCATACAGATAGTATCTATCCTAGGATGATGATGTAGAGAACCTTCCATATTGCATGTATACATGGTACCTGATTAGATTCATAGTCCAATAACAACACATTATAGAGAGATAGCTTTGAGAGCCATGTTGAGGAAGTTTGGGGAGCTCCAAGGAATTCTTGTTGGATTAGTTATGTTTGCTTGATTTGCTTGAGAGGTAGGACATCGGGGTCCTATCATCATCCCACAAGTTTCTTTTTAGGAGTTTGAAAGGCTTCAACCAGTGTACTGGGGTATAGGTCTAGAGGTGGCCAATGTAGGTACTACTGAAGATTATGACACATGGTGGGAACAACATAGGCCTATGCATTTTATAGATCTTGGGGTATCAGTTCCTTAGGAGAGACAAGTGTGAGGAAGGAGAGGTCGATTGAGGGGGAGGGGGAGAGGTAAGGGGGATGATCGAGATGGAGGAGGTGGAGGAAAGGATGGAGGTAGGGGTGGCAGAGGATGAATTTCGATAATGGTTTTGACAACATATTTACCACCTATTATCGAGGAGGAGGTGTAGGGGGAGAAGGAGGCTACATAGAAGGAGGAGGACCAGGAGGAGGAAGATGTTCAAGTTGAGGACGTGGTAGTGGATGAGGGGATTCAAGATGTTATTGTTAGGGAGGTTATTTAGGATGTACTCATTGAGGAGGCTGAGATCAAGGCAGCAAATGTGCAGGCATAGGTGGAAACATTATAGGCACAGGTGTAGGCGTTACAGGCCCAATTATAGGCTTCACCAGAACAGTTATAGGCCTCACATTCATAAGTGGCATAACTCACCACTGAGAGGGACACAAAAATTATTACGGAATAGAGGGATAAGTGTTGGTCCTTAAGTTTTGTAGAGACCGTGGGTGGGGCCATAATAGATTTTTCACGATAGTTGTATTAGGTCGATCAAAAGACTCGATACTATAGAGATTTGTATGAGGATGTGGTACTGCCAACTCAAAGAGTGTCAAGCTACACCTAGAGTAGATCACAGAGTAGGTCACACTCTCAATGGATGGTGAGTAGTAGCAGAGTTTCAAGACCTAGGAGGTCACCCTATCCACCACCACGACAACACATTGAGAAAATCAGATAGGGCCATCAAGACATAGGTAGGATATGCCATCCCCTGGGCCATCATCGATAGAGGATAGGGACATCTCAGGGTAGCCTGATTTGTATATTATATATAGAAAATTTTTATATTATGATCGATCCCGCAACTCCATTTTTTATTGTCATTTAGTTTTGTACTATGAAACGATTTTTGATATATATGAGATGCATCATTTTTGGCAGAAACTATATGATGTCTATATGTCTTATATGTATGTTTTTATAATGATTAATCCCATGTGATGCATTCTATGTTTATGTGATGGTTCCTATATGATGTGTAGATGGATTTATGATGTATGTTTCTATGACTAGCTTATGTATGCAATGCTAATGCATGATTTTATGTATGGATGGATGAATACCATTGATGTTGATTTATGTTTATATTGATTATATGTATGGATATCTAATTCTTATGATTTATGATGGGATTAATCATATTTATATCACCTATATGCAAGATGACATTATATGCTTATGATGGTTCTAAAGAATGTGATGCAATGCTTTTTTTTGCATTTCTATATGCGATATGAATGACCTAACATGTATATGATGTGCTAACATGATTTTGGATGAAAGATGATGTAGTTGATGTATTTGTTTGTGTGTATCATAGCACAAAATCTGGAGGACTACGAGGATAGATGAAAGAAATGTTAATGAGAAGAAAAGGTCAATAAGCGAAGAATAGCTAGATAGACTGGTTAAGTGAAATGAGATGAATGAAATCGATCAAGATTGATGTATGATTGGTAGAATAGATTTTGAGCTTTAAATTAGTACACAATTATCATCATAGAGCATTTTTGTTTTACAAATGGATAAGAAACACCAAGGTATGAGATAGACCAAGGTGAAAAATATTATCCCTTTGCATAGATAGACACATTGTAGACAAGGAATGCCATGATCCATACTAGTGACAATAGGACCTTGTCGGAATATGTGAGGAAGTAGCCACAAAGAATGTTGATCCTAATGCAAGAAAGTGTTAAATGATATTTAACTTGCATAGGATGTTTTGATTATGCCAAATGGAACCCCAATCACACACAAGGAACTTAGTTTCCCCAATGATATTGTCAAGACAAACCACAAATAAAAATCAAATAGAAAAAATCATGATCTATCATTTCTCCTCTAATCACTTGTGGATATCCTTGAGTAGCATAGGAGCATGACCAAAGATAAATCAGAGAAAAGGATAAGAATAACTAGACCAAACAAGTCAACAAGCCTTTAGATATTCAAGTACTAATCAATGAGTGTTTGTATGATAGGATACCAAGGATTATGTCCAATTTCAAGGATGAAACATTTTGTATAAGACAACTAGTCTGGTTTCAATGATGCAACAACTTGTGTAAGACAACTGATAACTAATAATCATATATTGTGTTGATAGGAAAATAGGCAATTGATTGACCAGGTTGAAGGCTAGGTTGATACTTTATCTGTTGTGTCATGATTTTTTGAGCTCAATTTTCTATAGGATTTTTTATTTGTGAGTGATCAAAGTGTTGACCTTGAGACAATTTATTATGGAACATGGATTATTATGGAATATGCTTGGATTATTATGGATGGAATGAAAAATTAGATAGAATAATGATAGACGGTAGAGAAATGATCTACTACACATGGGGCATGTTTTCCATGTTTTCACCATGGTACTTATCCAAAGTGCCATTGAAGTAGTTTTCACTATTAGATGGATTATTTCTCTTTACTATTTTTTTCTCAATTTTTTGTATTCTTTTGATTTTTTGATTTTTTTGATTTTTGGTTTTTTGGACTCTCTAAAAGTCATGTATAGTACTTGTGAAGGTGTATGCAATTGATGGGCTTTGGAAGTAGTTCACCTTTAGGAGTAGCAATTTAATATGTGCCAAATCCATATGCTCTAGTGATAATTTAAGGACCCAACAAATTAGGCTCAAACTTTCTAGGATTTTATCTATCTAGCTGATTCTGTGGGTTCTCTTTTAGGACCAAGTCACTGATGTCAAAATGTCAAACTCAAACTATTTTATTGTAACTGCAACAAAGATGATTTTTTTAAGCTTGTAGATGGACTAATGCAGTTTGATGTCTCTCATCCAATAGCTTTACCTCATGTATTTTGGATATTTTGTAGTCTTCATCATTAATAAACTACTACGTGGAGACTCTCAAGGATGGTAACTCAACCTTGATAAGAAGGATGGCTTCAGACCCAAACATGAGGGAATATGGTGTGGCACCAGTGGGAGTACATATGTTGGTACTATAAGCCCATAAGGCTTGGTTCAATTGTATATGCCAGTCACAACCAACATCATTGTTATTCTTCTTTAGGATTTTTATTATGGTTTTATTAGATGTTTCTACTTAACCATTAACTTGAGGGTAGTAAGGAGTGGTGAAGTGATACTAAATATGGAATTTATCACACAACTCCTTGACATCTTGGTTTTTGAAAGGATGACTATTATTTGTGATGATGGAAAGGGGAACACCATACTAGCATATGATGTAGTTAAGAATAAATTTTGTAATTTGTTTGCTATTGATGTAGGCCATGGGAATGGCTTTGATCCATTTTGTAAAATATTCAGTTGCAGTGATAATGAATTTATGGCCATTTGTAGAGGTAGGGAAAATATTTCCTACAAGGTCGAGTCCCCATTGGGAGAAAGGCCACAGTGATGTAATCAGGCGAAGGTCCTGTGCTGGTGCATGAAAAAGATCTCTGTGAATATGAAATTAACGATATTACTTGACAAAGTGATATACATCATGTTCCATAGTGGGCCAATAATATCTATTTTGCATGAGCTTTTTAGTTAAGGTAGGACCAATAAAATGAGCTCCACATATACTGTTGTGTACTTCATGTAAAGCCATTGGTACTTCATCTAAATTGAGACATCTAAGCAAAGTATTGTCTAGGCTACAATAGTATAGGGTATCATCGATGATAACATAGTTAAAGGATTGGAAAATAAAGGTTTTACTTTGATTGTTTGACAAGTACAAGGGAAGGGTTTGGTCATGAAGGTAATTGTAAATGTATTTGTACTAAGGTGAATCAAGACCATAAATTTTGCATACCAGCTCAGACTCAAGGACATCAAAATTGGGGATAAAAATTTGTTCCACCAAGAACTCATATTGAAGTAAATTATTAGGTATGTCATGGAGAGGTCCTATGGTAGCCATTGTGTCCGCTGTTTTGTTTTGTATCCTTGGAATATTCTCAATCCTGATGATATCAAAGTTATTTTTAAAACTGTTGACCATCCTCTTGTAAGGTGCAATTTTTTCGCATTTTATTTCACACATTATTAACCTACTAGACAATCAACTAAGCATCATTGTAGACATGAAGGTGCTTGATCTTCCATTTGATAGTTGTAATAAGCCCTGTAAGCAAATCTTCATATTCTACAATGTTATTCATACAAGGGAATGCTATTTTATAGGACTTAGGGATTGTGTATCCTTGTGGTGTGATAAAAATAATTCCAACTCTCGAACCATGATGGGTATAGGATCCATCAAAGTATATTTTCTAGTTTGTAGAGGTCTCTAATGTAAAAATTTCTTCATCAAGAAATTTTGATACAAGAGGATGATTTGCTATGGTAGGAGTGTCTGCTAGTTGATTAGCTATTACTTTTCCTTTTATTGCTTTTTGATCAACATATTCAATGTTGAAATCACTTAAAATTATTATCCATTTTTCCAATCTACTTGTAAAAGTTGCTTTATTGAGCAGGTACTTTATAGGGTATATCTTTGCTATGAGCTTAGTTTGATTATTTAACATGTAATATCAAATATTCTGTGTAGCAAAGATAATAGAAAGACATGCACACTCAATAAGACTATAATTAAGTTCATATCCCAAAAGTGTATAGTTGATTTAGTATATCGCTATCTCTTTTCCTTCTTCATCATTCTATGCTAAGAGAGGTCCCAATATTGATGACATAGCTGATATGCATAAGATCAATGGGTTTCATTCAATAGGAGGCATCAAGAATAGTGGTGATAATAGGTCATCCTTAATTTGTTGGAAGGCCTTATAACAATGATCAACCCATTTAAATGGAACACCTTTGTAAAGCAAGTGCTAAAAGGGATGCCATTTATTAGTTAATTGAGCAATGAATTGGCATATTGATTGTAGTTTCCCTTGTGGACTTCAAAACTAAGTTAGATTGGAGGGAGGTGTCATATTGATGATAGCTTTCACCTTTGTAGAATCAACCTCAATACTTTTGTGAGAAAATTATAGTATCCAAGGATTTTTCTAAAAGTTACTCTAAAGACAAAATATTTTAGGTTTAATCTGACTTTATATTGCTCGAATCTGGTGAAGATCCTATTAAGCACATCTAGATGAATTTCTCTTGTGAGATATTTTTCCAATAAGTCATTGACATAGTCTTCTATGAGTGTGTGCATCATGTAATTAAAGATTGTAGTCATGTCCCTCTTATAAGTCATTCCAACGTTCTTAAGGCCAAAGGGCATTATGTTCCAACAATAGCTACCCCAAGGAAAAGTAAAAGTTTTTATATTCTGATCCTTAGGAGCAATTTTGATTTGATTATAACCTGAAAATCTATCCATGAGTGATACCATTTTGTATCCCACTGTTAGATCAATTACATGATGTCAATATTTGACAACGAGAAATCATCTTTAGGATAGGCTTTGTTCAAGTCCCTAAAGTTTTTATAGATTCTAATTCCTCTAGTTGGATTGGTGACTAGTACTAAATTGGATATCCATTCAACGTAGTCTATTAGTCTTATAAGGCCAATGTCTAACAACTTTTTTAGTTTAGCCTTGATCAATAAAGTAATCTGTGGGTGCATCTTCCTTAGCTTTTGCTTGAATGGTTTTGTATTTGGAAGAAGAGGTAAATGATGAAGAAATAACTCTGAGTCTAGTCTAGGAATGTTAGGATAAGACTAGAAAAAGTTGATTTTTCTCACAGAAAAGAAGCTGATGAAATCTAGTATTTCAGTCTCGGTCAAAGACACTGCAAAATGTATGATGCTGGGACTGTCGGTTGTACTGCTATTAACTTCCCCTGACTTCTCTACCAATAGTAGTGATCTTCCTTGACTTGTAGGAAGTACATCCAACCTTCCATCCCTGGGTGTCTCAAAGAGGTTTTTACCCTCAGATATGCCCTTTATTTTTATGTTTTCTTGGTCTAAAGGCGCCTTTTACTTTTCACCTAAAGACCTATTATTTTTTGTTTTATCATTTTTGTGAGTAGAAGGTGGAGTAGACTACCCAAAATAGATATTCATGTTAATATCTATGGTGAATCTTGTCAGGTCTCAAAAATGAAGGTTTTGAACATTAAGAGGGTGCTAGTCTCTTAGTACATTTTTGGCTTATGAACAGGGTGAATCTAGTTGATGAACCCCCGCTCTTTAGGCTCTGCTAAACCTAGGTAGGTGTACCTAAATGATAAAATAGACTTGAAGGTTTGAATATGATTTCCAATTTGGGAAAACTACTCACAATGCCAACATGTGGGTGTGAAGTAGATGCAAAGCTTAATGACTAATTCCTATTGTAGATGTTTCAAGAATCGAGTGTATAAGTAAAGTTTGTGTAAAAATGTTCTAAATTTAACTAGTGCCTAATCTTATTGGGTGAATGGAGTCGACAGGTGGATGATGATGACAGAGACAAATATGTAGGATTGGTGGATCTATTTCTCAGCTTAACTCTAACTTGTTGGGAACTTTGGATGTTTGCACCTTGTACAAACATGCAGGTTTGATAGCTAATGTACTCTTCTTTATAAATCCCAGAGTTATTATCCCAAATTATTGTGATATCATGAAAGGATTTTTAATTCTTAACTTGAGGGAAACCAATCAGAATAATTAATTTAAAAGGATTTTAATCCCTGGTAGGAACCAAATAAAATGAATTATCTAAAAGGAATTTAATTCACCCTAGCCAGAATCCAATCAAGACAATCACACAACAACAACAAATACGTCCAAAAAAATTACATAAATCTGAATAACTGAGGAGAACCACTTTAAAGACAACACAACAACATATAAGAATGAATATTAACACAATGGTTGAACACTAGAAATAGATCACCGATTATGAACAATCTTCTCCATTATATTGCTTCAAAACATATACATTAATAGCAACAATTTCTGAAATATGGAAATGGATGAGTGGAATATGCCTATAGATGAACCTATCTACTACTACTAATGGAAATGCTGATACTTATAATAAAAAACTAGGCCTTGGTTTCCATTTTTATATAGGAAGCAACAAGCTATAGACCCATTACAAAAAGGTATGTCGTTTGATAACTAAACTTGATTAACATGAACATAAAAACTTAGTAATTTGTCGATAGATGCACCACGATCCATTAGTCTCTAGCAAGCACCCATGATCATCTAAGACCTGTTAAAGGCTCATGATCCATGATAATGCACCCACGGCTGCAAAAATTTGATACACTGTCACTCCTTACATGACCCATGTGATGAAAAAATTAATCTTCAACACATGTTCGATATATCTTGTCTTTGCATATGTATTTGCATTATTTATGATGTCTTTAATTGCTTATTCGAGTTCAAAGGTTCATCCCAATTGCACATGTTTTTTTTCAAGTACCTCATCTTCATCATTAATTTCATCAAGAGCCATTGACAGATATTGAACTATCTCATCCTTCCATACATCTTGGTGTTTTAAGTCTGTTTCCTCAAAGAAATTTGGCAGAGCCATACTTAGTGACTGATTGAAGTCACTCAATTCTTGTGTCAGTATGTTACAGAAGCTATCATGTGTGTTCATAATCTCTTTATATTCTTGAAGTACACTTTTGTTATCACCTTTCTTTTCCTTTATGTGAAGTTCCACCTCCTTCATTCTGTCACATAACCTATTATGCTCTTGTAAAGTTGTATATGTTTTTTCATGGATAACCCAAACTTTGTCAGCAAGTTTAATCATATCATCAAAGCTCGTACACACTAGTTCTGATGTCATTTCAAATATAGTAGTTTTTAGTTTTTTCTTTAGTTTCTCTTGCTCTTTCTGAATCATTTCATATTTATGCTTCCAGTAGGTGATCTCAGAAATTGCTTCAAGTACTTTCCTTTCACATTCAATCAATGGTGAGTAAGGCCCTGAGGAGGAAGGTAATCTATCTCTATAGTTGACCACTTCTTGCTTCAACCTCTTGTTTTCATTAGTCAGCCCCTTATTATCTCTGATCAATTTCTGAATTTGAGCCTTGGTAAACTTGGCCACATTTACATTTAGATCAGTAGTCTCAATAGGGTCTGTATCCCCTATTCTTTGTACTAGAAGGTTACCAAATATTTGATCATCATTATTGATGAGGGAGGGCCTCTTTCCTAGTGGGTAAAGGGCCCAAATTTACAAAGTAGTGTTATCAAGATTATACCTTGATCCAGTGTATATCTTATCACTGGCCTCATCTGTCAATTGCAAGGCCTTATTTTCTCTTTTTAGGAATTTGTCAAACACTA
Organism: Sequoia sempervirens; assembly: GCA_007258455.2. Classification (NCBI taxonomy): domain Eukaryota; kingdom Viridiplantae; phylum Streptophyta; class Pinopsida; order Cupressales; family Cupressaceae; genus Sequoia; species Sequoia sempervirens. Next base: position 21,584 of record VDFB02000128.1, on the reverse strand, counting down.
TGGTTGAGGTGATGTCCCATCATAGGAGAAGCATGACCCTAGCTTATTGTAATGGTGATCTTCCTCTTTTAGGAGTGATATTATCCATTTCTTTATCAACCTCATACTAGAGTTCTTTTAAGGCATTTGCTTCTTGCTCAGGATTGATTTATTTTAGCTTTTCTCCTATCATTATTTATACTCATAAATGAAGGATTTAAACTTAGAGGTTTGAACAAATGTATCATCCACAATGAGTTCCTAGCTATTCTGATGTCTCACATAATCAAAAAATTCATTATAATCTTCAAATGTGATCACATTCCTCTTTGGTGGAACTTCGTACTAGGGAATAGTGGGAATGGTGATCTGTGTAACCTCGTTCTCTTCCTCAATGTCATCCTTTATAATAATAGGAGTATCGGCTGAGAATATCTCTTATGGAGTAGGCTATGGTGATAAATGACTTAAAGGTACTACATTCTCAGCATGTCTCCTAAAACCAATATCTCTTCTTATTTCAAAAGCTATGAGAGGTACATCCTTAGTTAATTCTTCTTCATGTAGGATCAATTGCTCAACCCTCTCCATAGGATCTTGTATTTCATGAAAAGCTTCTGCATATAATGGATTATTAATTCTCCTCCAAGCCTTGACCATAACTATTTTGTTGTATGCAAACTTCCTCATCATCACTTCATTTTCATCACAATTCCTAATGAAATCATCCACGAAGAAATCATGTTCATATCTCTTTAGTTTACGTGATATTTTGGCATCATGAATAAAGTGCTCAGGGTCAAACTTCTCCCTCTTGTTTCCCAATGGTATGCTATAATAATCTATTTTGCTGCTAATTGATTCATACCCTTGATCTGCAATAATGCTAAAGTCGTTGAAACGCAAAGTAGTAGGCATGCGAGATTGCCTTCCATAGATTTTAAGGTGCATGAAGTCTAAAAAGGCTAATTGCCTCACAATCTCCAGGTATGCAACTTTGTCTAGCATAGTCTTAGGCAGTACCCTTATCACAGTACAGTCTTCTAATGCATACCAATCCCCCCAATTATGGTTTATCTTTCCTTAGGGTTCTTCTCTTTTGGCCTGAGGAATCTCTATATCTCTGGGGAAAAATTGTAATCACATTTATGGCCAAGTAACTTATACAAGGGTTTGAAAAAATATTCTTCAAAATATAAATAGCGGGATCTCCCACATCTACTGTCCCATATGGACATCCACATATGAGCTGGTTTATAATTTTCATGACTATCCAAATCTTTGATTCTTAATTCCTCTCCCCATATTCCCATTTCCTATCCTTCATATAATATCATATGCATGAGCAGAGAATAATGCTTGAAGTTGATGACATCATTGTTATTCTTAATGGTAACAAGCGAGGTATTAATGACCTCAGGCAAGTATTCTGCAGAGTCATAAGGCCTAGCATCTTGGATTTGGATACCTATGGCTAAAACCATGGGAGCTATAGCCATCATAGCAGGATCATCAATTCCTAGGATTTGGCCAACTGAATAGTAGGTGTATTGGTAGTATTCTTCAAATGAATCATCAAGAAATGGGGATTTCTCATCACTGGAAAATATTCTAAGTTGGTTTCTTGGACCCTTGGGTCTATGCAGAGGTAATTTCAGCCTCTTATAACTTGCATCCATGGTCTGATACTCTTCCAATAGATCTCTTATCCTCAATTTTGTTTTCAAGGATGTGTCTAATTGATAAACCATGTAGATATAATCCCGTGTTATGATAATAAATTATGAACCATCATGGGAATATATTTCCCTTGTTTTAGGGTTGTATTTTTTAGCTAGTGCCTTAACCAATTCTACTTTGACAAACACATTAGGCATCGCAAGCTTTTCCAAATTCATGTTCCATGGATTTGAGACAGGTCTGTGTCTGTACTTCTTTCTGTAATGATATATAAATAGATCATAGCCTCTCTGCGAAGTCCACACATCTCCAAGATTTTTATGTTTATCTTCTAATTTTTCACATGAAGGATTCAATTGAGCTGTTCTCCTAGATTTTGGTCCAAACCCGAGACATTGATCTATTAAGTCTTGGTTTAATGGCCTAGCCTCTATTTTCTACCTCTTTGGCTTTGGTTTTTCCAGGGGATTTATCCATTTCAAGGCCTTACTTGCACAATACGTCAAGAAATTTTTTTGAGAATATGTTTAGCTGAGCCAAGGACACTTACTTGAACTAATGCCGTGGTTTCTTAGCTACTTGCTATCGTCCAACTCTACCTCCTCATTTTTCAACCACAATTTGCAGTGATTTTGATTTCTCAAGAGTCAAATATATCGAGATTTGGCTCGCTTAAACCAGCTCTGGTTCATAAATGATGCTCGCACCACCTTTCTAATCACTTGCAATATTAATGACAATTATCTCATCAATGACTTCATTAGTCATGTCAATTGGGTAAGAAATTATTTCATCATGTCGAAGAGACCTTGATTACATTTTCAAAGATGTCCTTTTCTTTCTTTGATATGTGTTTGATTCCTTTTCAAAATGTTGAAGAGACATCTTAGTTTCTCTCTTTGATCCCACAAAGTCTCTTCGATGGCTGCACTTCAAGTTCTTCCTTCTTGGTACTTTTTATATCAGAATGTCGATGAGATTGGTTATATTTTCCTTTTGATAAGCTTATGTCCCCTTGACATACTCATGTTCCTCCTTTCAACAATGTTTTCTAAATATCCCCTTTTGTGTCTTCCCAATATGTGTTTTTCTCTTTGATGCCTTTTGCCTCTTTAAAGTGACAGAGAGACCTGTGGTTACCTCTCTTTGATATCACATAGTCTCATCGATAATGTATGCTTGGAGTTGTGTTTTTGTTAGAAAGTCAAAGATACTTTTATCAATATCTGTTCGATGCCCTTGTGTCTCTTCGACATCTTGTTCTCTCTTATTCTTGCAATGTCGAAGATACTTCTTCATTTCTCAATTTGACAAAGTGGTGTCTCTTCAAGATTTCCACTGTCCTCACCAGACCGTGTTTTGTCAGTAATTTACCATTTATTTTATAATAGTCTCTTGATGTCTGAGAGATGCTTTTCTATTTCCTGAGTGCAAAATGATCTTGTATCCTTTAGAGTTTTGACATAACTGTATCTTGTTGGAGAGACAAGTTAACTTTTCACTTTGAAGCATCTGGGTCTCTTTGACATATTGCTCTCTGGGTTGTTGGAGAGACATTCAAGTATGTCACCTTGAAGCATGAGTCTCATCAGCATTTTCATTGACCTTTTATTGATCTTGTTGAGGAGACTATAGTGAAGCTTTATTCGATATGACATTGTCTTGGTGATATACCTTGTGCTACCAAGGAAGTACCTTAAAAAAGGGATTTATTTCAAAGTGATAATTAGAGGATTTATTTTATGAGCTATGTACAAAAATTTATGTTTACTGTCAAATACAGTAAAAAATCAATGGAGCTTATGATGGACATGGAATGATAATAAACATGGAGGCATGTGATCAAAACCAAGGTGGATTTTTTAGCTCCAATAGTGGCTCCGACTGGGGATGAATGAACATGAGGTCATTACAAGAATCCAGAAATGATCTCTGGGAGGAAAACCATGGGTGAATGTGATTAAATGGCATGGGGAGGGGGATGGGAACCTAAAACTACTATGCATGGAATATTAGATTTTTAAGAAAAGAAGTGTTTCAAGAATTATCCATGCACTGGAAATTCCTTATCTTCTCCTGACATATTTTGAAGATAATAAGAATCTTCACCACCTTTTCCTATAACAATGAATGGTCCTATCCAAAGAGCCTCAAACTTCCCATGTTTCCCTTTATCTTGGCATCTGACATTCCATAACAGGACCATGTCATTCACTTCAAACTTTCTATCTTTTTCCCTTTTTTCAAACAAATATTTTGTTTGTGCCTGTATTTTTGTGTTACACTCCTGGGCCAAGCTTCTAATCTCATCCAATTCTGACAATTGCTCCATTCTATCTTCCATAGGTTCAGGGATATTAAAGTCTTCCTGGAGCATAAAATTGTATACTGGTAAAAGGTTCTACATGTGCATCCTTGCTTGTGTCCCATAAACCAATTCAAAAGGTGATTTCCATTTGACTTCTTTACTATGATTCTATCTACTCAGACTGCCAACCTCAATTTAGAATCCCAAGCCTTTTTATTGTTATTCAACATCCTTTTAATTATTTTTAGGTTACTCTTGTTGCTTGAATCAGCCTACCCATTTGCTTGTGGATGATATGGAGATGCATATGAAATTGTTATGGCATATGTCTCATAGAATCCTTTGAATTCTTTTGATCTAAAACACATACCATTGTTTGTGACTATCCTTATAGGTGTTCCAAATATTATGATGATATTCTCCATCAGAAAGTTTATCACAACCTTACTAGTATCTTACTTCATAGGGATGGCTTCTATCTATTTTATAAAATAGTTAGTTGCCACTAGAATCCATTTATGGCCTCCACTAGACTTCTTTTTGGAAACAAGCTACACTGAGAGGGGGGGTGAATCAATGTTGTATAAAAATTAACTTTATTATTTTGATCATTAACCCACTTGAAATATGCAACCAAGAGAAATATGTAGAAACATAAATCAAATAACCACAAAACCATAACACAAGGATTTTTATGTGGAAACCCTGTTAGGTGAAAAACCATGGTGGATGGACAATCCATAATATAATCTGGGTATACTCAAAAAGAAGTTTACAATATGGGAATGCACTTGCATTCAGGCACACTGCCTAGAGCTCACTGCTCAAAATAGGAAGGCACACTTCCTTACAGAGATTTGGATTAGATACAAGAGAATGAACTAAGTAAATAGCATCTACAAATGCTTGATTACAGTTCCAGTTAGGCTTAGTTGTCAATCTTTTATCCTATTGACTGATACTGAACTTCTACTCTGCTCTGCACTACCTCAAACCATAAAATATTTATGTGCAAGTGAAACTATGCATAAAATCACTCTAACACTCTTCTGGTATTCACAATACACATTGACACACCACACACACATATCAAAATTATATAAGAGATCATACATATATATTTGCGACTAGAAATTTAATCGCAAGTTGGCTTGAATAAAACTTGAAAATATTAGCAACTGTCGGCTCAAATCTTAAGAATTATCCAATGCACATCCACAACAGTTGATCAAAACTTAGCTTGGACCAAAAACATAATGATCAAACACAAAAATATTCAAATAAACATTCCTTGAATATCTGCACTACATTATATCAACTGAGTCAGCTTCAAAATACTGATAAATAGAAAAATATCCAACTGGATCTCCAAACTCACACAAGACTTAATACGAGGCACTGAGATTTACAAACAACACATTAGATGTGCTAATAGACCTCCCATGAGATCCACAACTTAAAATAACAACTGGAAATCTGCAAGTGAATCGAGATCACCAAATTGTCGAATGCTCTGTTCTTCCTGATTGTCCTCAATCTAACTGCCAGTGGGGGAAAATGATGATGTGCGAATACGCCACCAACTAGAGTTGCCATCAATGAAAACACTAGAAAGAATTTGCAATGTCTCTTGCCAACAATCTCCCCCTTTGGCATTGATGGCAACACTTAGTGAAAAATGACTAAGTGTTGGATCAAAACCAACATGAATTACATTGCCAATTCAAAAAGAAACTTCAGTCTCGGCTCAGAAAAGCAACTCCCCCTAAGATGACTATACATTTTTCACTATACACTTCTCCCCCTTTGACATCAATGGAAAAAACTGGGGAAACCGAAACAAAATTCCAAAACTGTATAGGCATGAATTTGTAACTGTGGATGCCAGATTCTGCATTTTCTCAAACACACATATTAGTATTGCCATTTAAAACAAAATAAGAATAAGAACATCCCTATGAAATAATGAAACATGTTAATCATGCAATGAAAGGAATCAAGGAAACTAAAAAAATCATATAAAAAATATGATCCAACTTTATCTCATAGTGGATTGGTGCTATTGTGGAAAATAGCCTTCCCAACCCTTGATAAGCTTGATGTTGCAAATGATGGTGGACAAAATCAGTTCTCAGTTTAAGAGAATGACTTTGCATAAAGATTGTGGAGGATTTGTTGATGAATGAAGCCCTCTATTTATAAAATGCTTTGATGAGAGAAATAGCCAAATGGATGAATGTGGGACAAAAATTTGACCAATGATATGAAGCCACTTGCCATCATGTGAGAGGTTGAGGAATGTGCAAGTTTTGGCCAATGTGCCCAAGAGGGGGAAATTCAAATTTGAATTTGTGAATTAAATGTTGAGAGGGGGACATGAAAGAGAGAATTTATTGCAATGTTGGAAGGGACAAGTCAACTTGTCTTCATTTTCAAACTTGAGGGAATATTCTATTTTTATGCCAAGTTGAAAGAAAATAAGGATTTTAATAAATCAATAAATTGATTTATTTGTGCAAGTGGGAAAAGCTAGAGGATGTGATGGGTGGTTAGGTTAGGTTAATCGGGATTAGATTAGCTTAGATGATGATTAGGTGATTTGACCCCTTTGACTTGAATATTTTGATTTATTTAAATCAAAAAGGGATGAAAGGTGATCTTAGACTTAATTAAATAAAGGATTGATTTATTTAATCAAGGAGGGTCATGTTAGGATCAAGTTGATTTATTTAATTTAAGTTGGTGAATTTACGAGATTGATAAATAAACTTGATTAAATGACGAGCGAATATGATTATGATGTCAATTTCATGTGTCTACATTTTTCCCCTCTTTGAAGCAATGTACTTGTTGCGTTGGTTCAAAGAATAAACTTCCACGATCAAAATTCAAAAAATTTCTGATTTTTCGGATGCCCCTGGAAAGAAGTACAACTGGTACATTGCCCCTTGAGAGATTGAGTGAAAAGATTCAATTTGAGAGTGGATCTCATGATAAAGAGGTTCAAAATGGATGGTTATGGATGATGATGCGAGATGATTTTAAGATGCTTAGATTAACAAATCTATATTATCTTAAACAACTTAAATGATTATAGATGAGGATGGATGAGATGGATGACGTGATATGCTGGATTATGCAAATGTATGATTTATGCAAATGTATGATTTATGCAAATATATGATTTATGAGATGCTTAGACTAATAGATCTATATTATGATGATGAACATGCATGTTAGATGATATGCAGGATGCGATGGTTTGTGGATGCAAGATGGATGCACTATTGATGATGATTAACTATTCATGACGTGATGTTAGTGTGAAAATAAGAAATTAGATGATGACAAGAGGATCCAACAAGCCAACTTTATGAGAGATGATGATGATTTTCTTATCAAGGATTGGGACTTTAAAAGGGCTACTTACCTTATGTTTGATAAACACATAGATACGATGCATCATGAATGGGAGTGATGCTTGTTCACACTTATGACATCACGGAAACCTTCCCTAGGATGTACCCTAACTTTCAGCTTCAGTATTAATGGGTGCACTACGAGCGATCAACAAGCCTATGAGACAAAAGATAATGATTGGTGCCCCATTCTATTTCTCTAAAATCCTTCATTCAGATATCATTGAGAGGTCCTTGGAATGAGTGCAATGGGATAAATCAAAGAAAGATCGAAATGCATAAAACAAATACCGATGTTCTTCATACCTTAGACCAAGGGATGTGTTTTGATAGGATAAAGTCAAGTGATATCCAAAATGATTCCCATTGTTAGAACGATATATCCTGGGACATGCATTGTATAGGATGATGATGGGTTGATAAGTTGTTTGAAAGGTTGTTGATATAAGGTTGATTGACATGTTTGAAAATGATCAAGAGTTTGATTTTGTGTTTAATGGTTTGTTGCTTTGATTTTGATTTTGTGTTTGATGTTTGCTTTTGCTAATTGTTGTGTTGTTTTTGTTTGTTTTCAAAGGATGAAGGTGACGATCAATTTATTATGGATGATTGATTATTAGGTGAAAATGAAGCTAGATGGGTTTTTTTCAAATATTTGGATGTTTTGAAATGTTTTGAGGCTGTTTTGGTTTTTGATTTTTCAAATGTTTTGAATTTTTGATTTTTTTCAAATGTTTTTTGGATTTTGAGTTTTTTATGAATGTTTTCGGATTTTGATGTGATTTTGGACGTTTTTGGGTTTTTGTGTTTTTCAAATGTTTTTGTGATTTTGATGTCTCAGGGGCTGATCAAAGATGAGCCTTACCTACGTTTAAGCTCAGAGACGACATAGTTCGGATGCCATGTTTTTAATGTTTTCTGTTTTTGACTTGTTTTTGAATTTTGATATGTTTTGAATGTTTTTGGATTTTCTAATTTTTTGATGTTTTTGGATTTTTGCATGATTTTGACGATTTTGATATGGACATGTGTGATGATATCAATGCTCTATTTGGGATTTTGTTGAAAGCCAAGCTAAGGTTGATTGATTGAATTGATCAACACAAGGATTGGGATGTTGATGGGATTGATGATGATAACATTGTTGAGGATGCACAACAATGCAAGGATAGTGTTAAGCAACACAATGATATCCTAAGATGATGATGTTTTGATTGGATTTGATTGATCATGATTGATGAAGCTTGGTTTGGAACAAAAGTTGTTCAAATGATTCGATGTGATGTGTGAAGTGCAACTTAGATGCAATTGCCAGCGATTGTTTGGATTGATATTTGATGAAAGATGAAGACTGATGAGGAATTCCTTCTCGTCAAAATATGCCATGGGCTAGTGATTTGGATTCTAGATCACAAATGCTTTGACCACTTTGATTTCATGTTTTCCAATGTTTGAATCGCCACATAAGTTGGAGGATATAGATCAAGATTTATTCCTGAAGCGAGATCCAAATATCTGCCCCCAGTGTCTAGCAATGTATGGAATGCGATGTGTGGATGCTCGGATAAGTGTAAGGATGGATGGATATGGATAAGCACACAAAGGATGCCAAGGATTATCTTGTGATAAGATAAGGTGTTCAAATAGAGGAATGCTCATTTGGATAATGCTTCATGGCTTAGATAATGCTGCATAGGATAGGATCCATGAAAATGGCCCATGTCAAGACGTTTACCATAAGCAACTGTAAAGTGTGCCCCAAATTTTGTCAAGATCAAGATGACTTAGACTATGAATGCAGATATATGTGAATGGATTGGATAAATGGTTCATGGATGAATTTATTATGTATAAGATAGATGGAATGTTGGCTTTATTATGGATGGGATAAGATGCTTTCACTTGAAGTGGCGCACGTAGATGCTTGATTCTACACATGATGCTTGTTTTCTAGGTTATTGTCATGGTCTTGCCCAAAGTGCTGCCCATGCGGTTTTCACTAGAGGACAATTTTTTTCTTTACTGTTTTCAATCCTTTTTCTAATTTTTTTTTGGATTTTCATATTTTTTTGATTTTTTTGGTTTTTTCTGAAAGATTCATGTTGAACCACCTAGTGGTGTCGATGTAGATGCTTCTTTCATAATGTGCCATCGGTATCCTACCTGAAGAAGTTGCTTTGCTAAGATATGTGCACTTGAATGCCACTTTTGAGATTCTTGATTTGTTTTATTGATATTGGGGTTAACTCTATCTTTATGCACACATCGTGATAGAGTACCTTCAGAATCCTTATGATGAAGGGTTGTTACCAATACATGGTCAATGTGAGAACCGAATATCATGTGTGGAGGCATGGATGGAGTGTGTTTAGGGATAAAAGATGGATTGGTTGATAGCTTGGAATCTTTTACTCTCCAAACTTGGGAAGATGAGCAATGATGGGTGGACACGAAAGTGTGCATGGAATTAGGACCGAATGCTTGATACACTTTGTATGTTGCTTGAAAAGCCTTCTTTCTTTCATGGACATATTTGATGGATACTTTTCCCTTTTTTTATTTTTCCCCTTAGTTTCTTTGACTGATGGAGTTTGATAGGGATGATCTTTCTTTGTATATTTTGGTATCCATGCGTATTTGATTTTTCCATTATGCTTCTCAGCTTCTCTTTCTTTGATAACGTTCTTCATAATTTGATTCAATTCTTTCTTTTGACGTTGGTCCCAATTCATGGATGGGGCGATGGGTGGATGAAGATTCATGACGTGGCTGGTTGTAGTATTGGAAATGGTTTCACCATAAAGATTCTTTGTGCTCCCTATGTTGATGTTTGCTTGAGACATAATTTCCCCCAGTATTGTAGAAGAAGTACCTATGTTCTTTGATTCTTCCTGTTCTGAGATGTCTTGTTCAATAAGCATTCTCTGATAGATAGCCAATGTAGATGACGTTAGTTCAACTTGCTGCTCTGCTAACTCTAGATTATACTGTTCTATCTGACTTGTTTCCTTGAGTGGATAATGTTGGATATCCTTATACCTGATGTCCTCAGTCTGAATTTGGGATATACTTGATCCTGATGTTGCCAACTCAATAACCTGCTCTTTTTGTGTAATAATTTCTAGAGTAAAAGAATCATGTTTTGAATGAAGATCATCTACGTGTCCATCCGCAGAAAGCATCTCATGGGTAGATGGAGGAGTATGTGATACATGTATATGATCATCTTGCATAGATAGGAGAGTGTCCATTAGATTGTTGTAGTATCTTGAAATACAAATTCTTGATCTTGAATAATTTCAGAGTTGCTTTTGACATGCTTTGGATCGAATTCTTGACATGGGTCAGTTTCAAAGGATGGATTGCTTACAAAGGGTTCTCAGATGTCATCATTAGTCATGGTACGTGGTTCAATATCCTTAAGTGTCAAGTTCATGGTTCCTTCAGTATTTGTAACCATGAGGTCAAAGGGGGTCAACATGTCTTGGAAAGGACCATTTCTAGACCTTAGTGGAAGATTTTGATCATGCTTTGAAATAAAATTTTGAGATATGTCCTCTAACTCATAAGGCGATGTAGAGATATTTTCAATATGATCATTGGTTTATGGATTGTGCATTATGTCAATAGGATCAAATAATCCTAACACTCCTTGAAATAGATCACTAAAAAGTGGCTCTTGATGTATGGTGAGTTGATCATCCAAGTGGGTAGACACATCTTCAAGGTGCTCATCGATGGAGAGATTTTGAACATTGTTTTCAACAACTATGTTGGAGAGATTGTGAATGTCTTCAAGCATAGGGGCAATTGATGTTGACATTTCTTGAATTGGATCATTGTCGAGTATTGTTGGTGGATTTTGATCATGATTGAAAAGTGACTCTTGATCTATGTTGATTTGATCTTCGAACGAGATAGAAATATCTTCAATGTGATCTTTGATGGATAGATCTTGATCATTGTTTTCAACAATTGTGGTGGGGAGATTGTCAATGCTATCACCAGTGGTTGAATGTTCATCGTTATCCCCAATAGTTATCATTTTTCGTGTTTGTGCTTGTGTTTGTTGGGTAGCTTGAGAGGCTTGGGCAGCTTGAGAGGCTTGTTGCACTTGTTGAGCTTGTGTCGCTTGTTGCATGGCTAGATATTGTTGGATGGCATTTTGGTAGGCTTGGTGAGATTTTAGCACAATGTTATATTGTCTTGCTGCGTTTGGTTTTGGTGGTAGTGGTGGTGGATTTGGAATTGTGTTGGATGTAGTGATGAGTCATTGAGATACGTTTGGAGTGATCCTGAGGTTTTGAGATATGATGGGTGTGATAGGGATGGTTAGAATGATTGAGGTGATAGGTCCTTGGGAGACCACATTTTGATTTTTTTGGATTGATGTTGTCATTTGATTAGATAACATCTATTGGTGCGATGTCAATGGTATATTCAAAGGATTTGATGTGATGGATTGATTGGTGTTAGGTGGATTGATTTGGATGGAGTGATTGGTTTCAGGTAAAGGGGGAAGCCCTTAACCAAGAAATGATGTTGATATGGGTAATGATGGTGGAGATGTCTCTTGGCGTAATGACTCAACTATTTTGGTAAGTGTAGCAATTTGATCTAGCCAAATTTGATCTTGATTTCTATCTTGACTCCCTTGATATAGTTGATTTGGTTTTTGTTCAAGAAAATTTGGGATGCATACTTGTGTTTTTTGAATGGGATCATTGACAAATTGATTTTGGACAATTTTTTGATTTGGGATGATGTTCAGATTTGGCATGATAGGTTGAAATTGAACATTGTTGATGTTGGGAATCACATTGCCTTGATTTAGGTAACTTTGATTTTGCATGGTGTTACCTTGACTTGGAGTCGTTAACATCTTGTTTGGATTTTGAAAAATATTCGTATGATTTGTAAACATATTTATCCCAAAGTTTTCTGGATTCATGTTTGGAAAACTTGTACTTGGTACATTCTCATTTGGCATGTAGGGATTTGGTGGGATGACGTTGTTCGTTTGAAGGTTCATGCATTGATTGTTCAGTTGGTGGATTTCTAGGTTTGGACTTGGATTTAAATCTACCATTGGGAAATGTGTCCCAAAATTTGATTTGGACATACTCACATTTGTTGTACTATTGACATTTTTCGAAGCTAATGATCCCATGTACAGTTTTTATAGATGTGAGTGTTGATAATCAATCGGCGTTGTAAGACTTTGATAGCTTAGTTGACTTGGATTACTCATGACGTATGGATCAAGTTTATATTCCATGTTCCTCTTGTGTTTTGAACTTGTTACAAAAGTGATCTCTAATATTCTTAGGACTAATGACGAGATGAAGGATGAAAGGTGTAAATGATATGAGTGTTGAATGTTTAGGGACTTTAGATCAATGTTAGACTTAGGGTTGATTTTGAATGGTTTCATTTGGATTTGGATAATGGACTTGTAAACCCTAAGATGTTAGATGTGATCTTAGAATGAACTTGTTCAAAGGGGTGCTAATTTAACTAGAGGTATGAGAAAGGATGCATTCCCATACCCCTAACTAAACAAGGTGATTTTGATTTTGATGATTTACCTAAGTCTAGAATGATGTTTCCAAAGCCCTAAAGTTGTTTTGGTGGGATGGGTTTTGATAGATGTTTGGAATTTGGATGAAGTGTTTGATTTTGATCCTAAATGATCCTAAGAAGGACTTGTTTACTAGGCCAAGATAGTGAAGAACATGCCTTTCTCTAAAAGTAACTCAAAATCAAAAGATCAATGTTTGCATGAAAACCATATGACCAAAAGATATTAAACACATGTGTGGGGTCCAATTGTTTCAATATTTTCTTAATGGATTCTTTTTACCACAAACACACTCTTGATTAGATTTTGAATCTAGATGTCCAATGTCTCAAATTTCCCCTTATCCCGCAAAGTGTATTATGAGAAAACCAAGGAAATTTGAGGCAAGAGTTACCTATTGTTGACCTTAGTAGGAGAAAATTTAGATGAAATCCAAATGTTTAGAAGCCTCTAAGGATATGAATCCCAAGGGCAAGCAATAACGTGTAAATATGTTCAAGGATATTTGCTTCTCCTAAAGGGGTTGAGATTTGATGCTCATGTTGAATGTTGGTTTTCCAATGTTTTTGATTAAAGCACTGTGTTTTCAAATTGAATCACAAGCAATATAACAACCTAGCTCAATTGGTACATTTTTCTTGGTGGGCTTGCCTCATGCCCTTCATAGTAGAAGAGATGACTTTACATGCAACCAAGGAAAAAATATAAAGGTATGTTAAGAATGAAGTCTTAACCTCTATATTTTAACCGAGATCGGACATGGCAAGTAACTTCTTGGAATCTAAGTTCCAATGCACCACTTTGATAAACTCGGTGAATGAGTTAATAGGCCACTACAAACAAGGGTTTTATTTTATACTTTTCATTCGTGGAGATTGACCCATACGACAAGAGTCCCCTTTCGAATCCATCTCGTTAGAATCAACCGCGTGATATTGGCATTTACTCCAATACCCACATTTATATCCCAATTGGAAATACTCTTGGATTTAGAGTGTTACTGGTTGAGTCGTTCCCTTGGGTGAGTAATTTTTCCCCAAGGCAGGCCCTCTAAGATAGAGAAAAGTGAGCAAACATATTCATAGTTCGATCAACCTTCGTTTAGAAACAAAGGGAGAACATATGCAATAGGTTTACTCACACTCGCAAGCTTCGTTCAATTTTAGTTCCCAAAATGAAGTGTGCGGGCAATCTTTTATGTCATCAAAAAGAATTTTGATTCTCAAGATCGTCGTGAAGTGCGAGAGAAGTGCATACACCTTTTTCGATGAGATTATTTTGCAAAAAAATTACAAAGCATAAAAGAAACATGTTCGTTTTAACCTTAAAGCAATGATGAGTTCATTTTAAGCACCAAAAATCAAATGTGAAGTTGATTTTTCAATTTTAGCCCAAAAGTGAAGTCTAGTCAGTTTCTAAGATTCAATTTTAATTCAACTTTTGAAAGGAAACAATGATCTAGTTGGCTTAAAACATAAAATTAAAACTGTAAATGGAGGCTCCAAGCATTAAAAAAATGCTTTATAAACTTTGAATTTAATGCTCCATTTCTCCAAGATTCTTCCAAAGATTGCTTCTTGCAAACGAAAATCCGTTCTCTTTGCTTGTCCTTTACACCTTTGTTTTCCTTCATTTTCTTGTCTCTTTCCTTTCACTTTCCTTTCACTTTCCTTTTGCTTTCCTGTCAAACAAAAAGACAATCATGTGAGAATTAGAACATTAAATTTGTTTTGATTATTTAACAATATTATGACCTCAATTGAAAAGATGAATGATTTGGATGATCATGATGATAAAAGAAACATTTTTAAGTGAATAATGCCTTATCTAATTTTCCATTGAAATTTCAAGAATCTAAAAAAGTAAAAGATCTCAAAAATTGTTTCCAGCCTACTCGTCAGGATTGGCAGCCATTATCACATCATTTGCATTAAACAAACACATAATATCAAATTAGTTTACTACTAATGATTGTGACTCACAACACCCACTGATCGATGCAGTTAATAGAATCCCTCGAAAGATGTAATCTCATGGGATGCATTCATCTGCAAGAAGTAGGCATAATGTGCAAGCATGACATGACACATTCGAAGAAATGATAGCAAAGTGCGTAGAGCTGGAAGTTGATATGATCAGCAATAAATACTTGACACTCTTACTTAATGCACTTAAGTGATACAGAGACTTTTAAAACCATATTAGATGCATTAATTGATTACAAACAAAAACACCATGAGTACCCACCCCAAATCAAACATTGTCTTAAAGCCAAGATTCTGAGAAAGATATTGGCAGGGAAGCACCGCCACTAGTTGGGAAAAGGCATGAGTGTATTGATAGTGAATTCAAGTCCCTCCATTTCAAATTTTGTAAAATAAATGAAGACATTCCAAAAGTCAAGGATGCAAGGCCTCTTCATCTCTAGATTTGCGCAGGTTTGTCTTCACATATCCATGCATACATAGACAACCGAACACCTCTTTTCTTCTGGTATTTCTTTACTCTCCTCCTATCATAAACACATTTCCAAAAACAAATAGAGAGAACTTAATACAATATTAAAATTGACAACCCATCAATCTACTGTTGAAGGAATAAATGCAGTTGGGTAGGTGGCGTTAGAAACTTGGAGCATATGAGACTCTGACAGCCTCGAGCCTCAAAGAGATTTCATTCATAGAATGTATTGATTGCAGGATACACACAGCTTGGATTTGACAAAAAGGAAACAAAAAATTTCAAGCAAATGCAATTGGTAGGTGCAACGCTTCAAATAAATGCGCATGGCAAGTGTAAAGTCGAGTTCTCCAGCTTTTTCAGTGTCTTTACTGTCTGCACCCAACATTAGCAGCTTAAAATGGGGTATGGACATTTATGAAAGGCATACAATACAAAGTGATTTTTTTAGATGCAATAGTTAGAAATGCTTTGAAAAATATGTAAACAAAAAGGATGAGGCACACAGATTTAGACAAAATGCTTCCAAGAGATGCAGTCTCATAGAATAGGCACGTCGACTACTTTAGGTGAATGTAACTGGTAGGTATAAAGATGAATTCCTTAGCCTATGCCAGCATCGACCCAGCCTGTGCCAAAACGGAAGCATAAAACAACACAAAAAATGTTTTGATGACTGCGGGATAGGCGTTGAATGAGAAGGTTTTAAATACTTTGAAAATGACATTTACTTCAACTACAAAATTTCCTCCAAACCAGCGATAAAAAGAATGGATGTTTTAATAGCTATCACCTTTAAAATGAAAGGGTTTGTATTGCAGTATGTACCAAGTAGTGGAGCAACCCCAAAACTAGTGGTAAAATAAATGTGCATGACTTTGGAAACAAAATACCATAAGAAAAGCTTTAAAAAATGGATGAGTGAAAGAAACCACGTGGGCACATAATCCTTCAACAATAATTCTCAGCTGCTAAATATATTTCTAGATGTTGCAACTTTGTGCCTTTATATTCCCATGACTTCTTATGACTCAATATCCTTAGATCCATGATTGCAGATTGCAACAAATGTTGCACCTAGAACAATCACCCTCTAGCTACTAAAACTCACAGCTTGGTTCTAATGATGATCGTTTCTGTAGATGTCTAAATTTGGACACTTAATTTATCCAAATTCATCCTCTTTCATCTTATTTTCGTTAATTAAGTAATACTCCTATTATTTAATTAATATCTTTAATTCTGCCAAATCCCTAAGGTATTTAATCAATAATACCTTATCTCTTTAATCCTCCTTCCATCAATTGAATTAAATAAATATCACATTTATTTAATTCCTCCTCATGTCACATCCTCCATCATTTTTATCTAATCTTAATCCTTCTTCTAATCCAATCATTAAGGTGTGCACATGCCTAATCCTTGATTAGGATGTGTCACATCCTCCAACTTTTGCAAGTTGGCCTCTAATCTCTCTTAGCCACCTAACCATCCTCTAATCCTTCACTAACTAGCCTAATCAACCTCTCAAGGAATTTTTAATTCCTTTTATCCTTCCAAGGAATATTAAATTCCTTTTTCTCTTCCCCATGTGATCTTTGACTTGTCACATCAAGTCACATGTGAGATCTAACCCTCTTCTAATCCTCATTAATTAATCTAATCAAGTACTTGCACAATCCTAGTCACCCCCTTTAGTCAACTCTCCCCATCCCCCAAGGAATTTTTAATTCCTTTTTATTCATCCAAGGCATCTCCACTTCCCCATGTGAATTTTTAATTCACCTTTTAATCCCCCAATGCACCCTTTGGAATTTAAAATTATTTCTCTCATCCCCATAAGGATATTTGAGGAATTTTTAATTCCCCACTTGTCCTCTCACCCACATGGGACAAGTACCTCCTTTATGAGGAGATCTTGTCCAATCCCAAGGTACTTTGTACCCCTCTCCATGTCATGTCCTTCTCCTTCCACCTCATGTCCACTTCACCTTTTAGGGCTATCTCACATGCCACATGTCAAGATGTGAGGGCTTGTGAGTTCTCAACTCACCTTAGCCCTACATCTTGGTATTTGGTGGCTCAATCTCAACCGTCCATTTCCCCTAGGATTTCCCAAAAATCTTATAAATACCCCCTCTTTTCTCTCATTTTGGGGAGATCACTTGTGCTAGCCGAACTCTTGCAGTTTTATTTCTCAACCTCTACTTAGCCATTTTCACATCTTCATCCACTTGCATCCATCTTCACATCCTTATCTAGCTTGCATCTTGCCATCCAAGGAGCATACACATCCAAGATCGAAGGGCCAACCAAAGGATCGAATCAATGCAAGGTATAAAGTTCCATTTCGTGGCTTTGTCTTGTTTTGTTTCTAACTTAGGCTAATCTCGAAGTGTAGGTTGTTTTAGTTGTTTATTTGTGCTCTTTAACTTGTTGCTTGTTTTCTAACACCTATTTCGACCTATCACATTTCTGGCACGCCCGGTGGGACCCACAAACGGGTCTATTTTCTTCACGTTTGTTGTTTTTTGCATTTTTCAAGGTCCAGGTTACAAAGTGGCGGACTGGTCCTCCTGCAGTGGCGGACTGGTCCTGGAGTGGCGGACTGGTCCTAATTCAGTGGCGGACTGGTCCTAATTCAGTGGCAGACTGGTCCTAATTCAGTGGCGGGCCTGTCCCAGTGCAGTGGCGGACCTGTCCTAATTCAGTGGCGGGCCTGTCCTAACAGAGTGGCGGACCTGTCCCTACAGAGTGGCGGACCTGTCCTACAGAAGGTAAATTTTTTTTTCAAGTTTTCCCGAATTGTCTTTTGGCAAAATAGGAACATAGCTTAATTAAAGGGGCGTCAATAAACCTTGCTTGGCGTGTTTGGGAAGGCTATTTGACGTATCCAATCCCCTTGCGCCATTTGGCGATCCTGGGTGATGAGAAATCGTAGCTTTCCAAGTCTTTTTGAGTCACCCTTTTTCAATTTCTTAGTGGGACCTGCTTGGGGATTTCATCACCCCAAGGGACGATTCCAACCACGCGTACCGGCGGGGTATATAAAGGGGGGAGAGCGAAAGTTGTACCTTAATCCAACCACGTTGTAATTGGCAAAGCGTCGGGATGACGTGAAGAGTTGGTCCGAGCCTTTAGTATCTCGCTAAGGTTCCCGACTCATGTACCGTGCGTATATCGAGGACTCCTTAGCAACCATGTTCATCCTAGAGTAGAAGATTTTGTTGGCCATACCCACTTCTACTAAATCTTAGGGTTGTGTTGTTTGAATTGTCTTTCTCGTGCAAAACTAGTCATTTTCAGTCTAGCCAAATCTGTTTAACAGTGTTTGCTATATTTTTGGTCCTTTGCCTTTGCCATCCATCAAAACATCAAGCTTAAACTTATCCTTTGGCGGACTTGACCTTATCCTTTGGCGAACCTATTTTCGTGCTGTGGCGGGCCTGTCCCAGTGCAGTGGCGGGCCTGTCCTAATCCAGTGGTGGGCCTGTCCCAGTGCTCTTTCTTCCCGGGGCCGCCATTTCCACACCGTTTATCCGATTGACTCCGTTCAAAGGCAGTTCTTCTCGTTTTTCCGTGCTCTTTCCAACGACATATAACACTTTATACTTTTGAGAAACTTTATCTCTGGTGGCAGACCTGTCCTAATTCAGTGGCGGACTGGTCCTGCAGTGCCAAACTGGTCCTTCTGCAGTGCCAAACTGGTCCTACTGCAGTGCCAAACTGGTCCTTCTGCAGTGCCAGAATATACCGTGCCAAAGCTGGTCTAGAAGCGTGCCAAAGCTGGTCATACGGTGCCAAAGCGGTCTGAAGCGTGCCAGCTGGTCGCTTACCGCGGTGCGGCGGTCGCTACGTAGTGCCAAAGCTGGTCGCCTGCGGTGCGGTCTGGTGTAATGCCAAACCCGGTCCTGATGCGTGCGAGCGGTCCCGTGCGTGGCGAATTGCGTCCCCATTGCGTGGCGAATGTCCTAATCGATTGGCGAGGGCTTGTCTAGTCGCGATTGGCGGGCTTTGTCCCTATCCGTGTAGGACACGTCACCAGTGCTCTTTCTTCCCGGGGCCGCCATTTCCACACCGTTTATCCGATTGACTCCGTTCAAAGGCAGTTCTTCTCAGTTTTTCGTGCTCTTTCCAATGATATATACCACTTCATACTTTTGAGAAGTTGGCTGGGGCACCTTTTTCTTCATCATCTGCCTCCTCGAAGGCGGTATACCCTACCATTCTCTCAGTTTACTCGTTCCGAGTAAACATTCATCCGTTTCACATATCCTTTCATCATTCCGAACTCTGGTTCCATCATTTCGATCATCCGTTTACTCGTTCCGAGTAAACAATCATACATTTCACACCTCCTTTCATCATTTTGAACTCTCGATCATCCGTTTACTCATTCTGAGTAAACATTCATCCATTTCACACATCCTTTCATCATTCCAAACACTCGTCCTATCATTCTGATCATCCGTTTACTCGTTCCGAGTAAACATTCACCCATTTAACACATCCTTTTATCATTTTGAATTCTGGTTCTGTCATTCCGATCATCCGTTTACTCGTTTCGAGCAAATATTCATCCATTTCACATCTCCTTTCATCATTCTTAACTCTTGTTCTATCGTTCTGATCATTCGTTTACTCGTTTCGAGTAATCGTTGATCCATCCCGATCAATCATTTACTCGTTTGGAGTATTCATTTCTATCATCCATTTCTCCAATCAAATCATCGTTTTCCCCATCCAAATCCCCTGAACTTTGTCTCGGGTTATTATCCAAATTGACCGAAGTGTCTGATCTGATCATCATCATCAACATCCTCTTAGGGTTGTCATCCATCCTAAGTTTATCATCATCGTCAGCCCAATCAATTCACATTCAATCCCAAGGTGGATTCGGTGCTACAATCATCCATTTATCCTTTAATCTGATCAATCAGTATCCTAAGTCATCTAACGGGATTGGCAGTCCCTTTCGTCATCCTACCCAATCCATCATCCGACCTTTCAATCAATCAATCCAATCCTATCCAATCCAATTGTCAAAATCAATCCGATCGTGTCATCCAATCATCCTAGTTTGAGCTTTAATCCAATCCTGATCTGAGCTTGTCCTAAATCCCGATTTGGGCCTTTGTCCATTTTCGTCCAAAATCTTTATCCATCATCTTTATCCTTTCATCATCATGAATTCTTATCCTCCATCAATAGTGGTCAAGGGAAACCCTAATTACGTCGACGACGATAACGAAAGTCTTGTTGACCAAGAGGTATACGACATAGATCCCCTTGACACTATCATTGCTAGTAAGCTTTCCCCACCCACATTCCAAAATCCAATCACCCCATTGAGTCATCCCATCATGTCTTCATCTATGCCTAATCACACTCCTTATGCTACCTTTGACAAGGGATGTCCATCATATCCTTCATCTACATCGTCCTCTTATCCAACACCTGCATCCT
This sequence comes from Sequoia sempervirens, assembly GCA_007258455.2. Taxonomy (NCBI): domain Eukaryota; kingdom Viridiplantae; phylum Streptophyta; class Pinopsida; order Cupressales; family Cupressaceae; genus Sequoia; species Sequoia sempervirens. Next base: position 691 of record VDFB02000128.1, on the reverse strand, counting down.
CTTATCCTAGTTTTCCATCACAATACCCTCATCCTAATCCCTCGTCCACATCCTCCTATCTCAATCCTTCATCCGCATATACCCACTACCCCAATCTCCCATACCAATCTACTCACCCTAATCCTACATTCGCACCTTCCTATTCTAATCCAACGTCCACACCAACCTATCCTTATCCTAATCCGACATCCACAGTTCCCTATCTCCATCCACCACCTCAATCTTCTCATCCTAATCCACCATCCCCATACCCTTACCACAATCCACCACCCACCTCCTTATGTCCTAATTCACCATGCCAGTACCCCTATATTAACCCTTCACCTAATCCCCCATCTATTCCTAGTCCTGCATCCAATCCCATTCCCCTATCTAATCCTAGCCCACCAATCCCTAGTCTTAATCCCCCACAAATCCATAGACCTTCATCCACTCCCACCTCGCCATCTCAACCTAGTGTATTCAAGTTTCTCCAAGGACTTATAACAAAGGAAACATCCCCCACTCCACACATTTCAGTCGTGGAACCATGCCATCCCAACCCATCATCCATGGTCATTAGTAATGAGACCCTTCTCCATCCAACACCTATCATTGATGATACCATCACATCCTCTTAATCCACTGAGTCCCCATCTCCCACCATCACATCCTCTGAATCTATTGAGTCCCCATCTCCTACCATCACATC
>VDFB02000127.1:0-12476 GCA_007258455.2 Sequoia sempervirens | reverse complement strand
GTAGAGGTGCTCATAGAATTAAACAACATTAATTTTCTCCCACTAGTTTCCAAGGCTTCTAGTTCAATTAGAATTTCTATGATGTTGATCAACATATTCAGAATAATATAGGTGAAAGGAAAAGACTCATTGATGGAGATTTGGAATTATTAGATGAAGATAGAAGAAGAAGAAAATAATTGCAAAGTGAAATTGATTAGTTGACTCTAGCCCATGCTCTTATTATCCACCAACAAGGTCAGCAAATACCAAAATAGAAAAAATGTAGGACACAATGTTGTAAATAACCCTGAAAGACAAGCTCAAAGGTTTGCTCCTATCAAGCCACCTTTGAGGGATGAACATTACAGGCAATTAGAATTTCTTGGGATCCAAAACTATCCCAATCCCATTCCTAGTGACATTAGAGGAAAGGTCCTAAAATTTCACGGTACACAATGTAGTAACGGGAAATGAGAACTTAAGGTACTTCATCAATATAACCAATGAGTATGAGATTGAAGATAAAGATGTGGTGATGAAACTATTTGTACATTCCTTGGAGGAGAGTGCTAGGGAGTAGTTTAGGAATCTTCCCAAAAGAAATATGTATTCTTGGGAAGAGTTTTTTTGTTCTTTTAGAATGTAGTATGGGGATAGGATTAATCCAAAATTTTCCATCCATGACTTCACCACAATGAAAAATGGCATCAAAGAAATAGTGACTAGCTTCAATACCAAGTTCATCCTCATCATGAGAAAGGAACATCAACATCTTAAGCCCAATGAATTTATGTTTCTTATGCTTTATTGTGGTGCCTTTGATTCTAAAATAGGCTATTATTTGAGAGATAAGAACCCTTAAACCCTTAGGGAAGCATGCATCTATAAACAATGATAGTAACATGAGGAAATATGGTAAATAGTTGAAAAGGGCTGATGTGAAGTCAACACAACTAGGTAGGGCTTGTATGAACAAACCTCTCTCCATTCCACTACATTCCCAAAGAGTTGGTAAGTAAAATATAATAATCCAAGGGTTGACATTGGTAAGATGAAAATAGTAATGAAAAGTACCATGTTCTAGCTAAGAAGGTTATTGATAAGAGAAAAAATTCAAAAAAACATCAAAATAAAAGGAAGTACATCCCTAAGGTGTACTACACACCTACATAATTGAATGATACTGTTGTTTGTGGAGATATGACCACAAATACAAAGGAGTACAAAAAAAAAGAAAGATATCACCCTATGTTCTTATAGTTATTCAAACTAGAGAGGAAGTAAAAGATAACATAATTGTTCATTATTTATCTTAGTTGGGATCTTTACATTATATTTCCTTTATTTTCAATATGTCCAATTTTAAAACTTTTTTCACAAACAACCTAGGGTATCTTGTATTAGTTCGACTCATTTATCTTTTCATGAGATTCTTGTTGGTAGTGTTACATGATGGCCTATAAATAGTCATTGTGATGTTTGATCCCGTCCCCACCTTTCTCATGTTGAAGTAATTGATTTGGATGGTTTTAAAATGTTAACAGAGAATTTTACAGTTGGTATCTTTGTGCATGTTATAAGTTATTTTACCGAAAATACTATGTAGAGTGCCTACATGTTAATAGAAAGCTAAGGCTTGATGACTTCACTTTTTAAAGTCATAGATAATGGAATCTAACTTAATCACTTACCTCAACATGCCTTAGCCACATTATGCAAAATTTGAAAATTTTGTTATTGACCATTTTACACAAGTTCAAATTATGTTTCAAACTACCGAAACATGTGTGTAGTCATCAAGTAAAGAAAATTTAAAGGTTTTTGGTCTTATCTTAGAAGTTGGTAACCTTCTATGCTACAACAAAAATAAAATGTAAAGGTTAATCGACAATTTAAATGTATTTATCAACCTCTTTCACAACTTGTTTGGGAGTTGAATGTAAGAAACTACACTTTCCACACCGATTCAAAAGTTGACAACTCCTTCTCCATCACTAAATAGAAATTTAAAATGGCTCTTTTGTGAACTTGGTAACTCATCTTGTATTTCCGCATTATAAAAAATAGTTACAATTGTGTAAAGATTACTCAATCAATCAAAAGAAGAGTTATCCAATTCTTGCATGGGATTTAGAAACTTAAGCATGTTACCATCTTCTTCTAACCTGTCAATCAAGACTGTTTTCGGCTCTTTTACACTGATCACCAACCTTTAGTAGATGATTATACACTAGCACTTGCAGCCAGGGGTGCTGCAAGGAATACGCCGATAGTTTTATATAGTTTGGCTGAATCATATGAAAACCAATTCACATATATACCATAAGCATATGTCCCTCGTCTAAGGAAACCAATTCACATATATACCATAAGATCCCAACAATTGTTGTGCTGAACACAAACAGATTGTAGATGTACGAACTATGATTGGGGAATCAATTTCTGCAGTTTTGTCATCGCTTGCACATAGAAACTTGCAATCTTCTTTTGTAATCAATTCAGGCATATGAAATATCCCCTTAAAAATGTTGTTGAAATTCCATAGTACAAATATCTGTACAAATTACAAATGTGTATAAATTACAAATTTTAGTACAGAATACAAATTTCTGTACAAATTACAAATTGGGAAGGGAGGATTTCCATGCTTGAAATTGAAACAAATTAGAATTACATTACAAATTTCTGTACACAATGATCCTCTGTAGAAATATATGAAATAGATTGCAATAATCTAGCAATTTCAACATTCAACCATTAGATCTGAATGATTAGCAATGGAGAATATACAGTAGTGGAGAATATTTACCACTTGGAATGTTATTTTGTTTTTGGGCCAAACCAGTATTTTGACAATGGAAGATTTCCATGCTTGAAATTGAAACGAATTAAAAGTAAAATGCAACTGGAAGGTCATGATTGAGCATGCACGAAAGAATACTGGTTTGCCAAAATTCTTCATCAAGATGTGGTCCTTGAAATGTCATGACTACATAAAGTGCATAAAATATGGCTTTTAACTTAAGTCTTGATTACTATTAAATTTCTAGTTATGTATAGGTTGCATTTCTGCAACCTTGGAGACTTGAAAGTAAATGAAATTTCTGTACAGATAATGATTCTGAAAATGAGTGTGTTTGTCGTAAATTTCTACAAGTTAATGGACAGAAGTATAACAACAACAAATATAACATAATGCTGTTAAAATGATGTTGGATGATGTCTGCATAAGCCTGCATGCCAAACTAATCTTAAAGAGGAAGGAATCAAAAGGTGCTACATTTGAGCATCCAAATTGAAAAGGGTGCTATTTAGAATGTTTTGAAAACATCTGAAGTTTAAAAAGCAATTACCTTGACCCAGAAGTGACCATGCCCCTAATGGCAACGCTGGTTGATTTGGCCGGTGGGAGGTCCATCCATTTTGCAGGCATTGAGTACACTCCAATGCATCCTATCACAATCTACAATCCATACTTCAGAGTAAGGAAGCTATATTTTGAAAACAGAGCTTCTGGAAAAACTGAGTGAAAAGCTTTATTTTCTTGTTATGGAGAAAGTAGTTCAAGGCCAGAAAGCTCTACCTTTGTTGTGAGGGATGTTCTGTTCAGTCCATGACATCATTGAGCTTTGAAAATTTAAGATCCAATAAGGGTATCTAAGTGATAAGATGAGCACTTCATCTCTGGTCTATGTGGGATTCCTTTTTGAAGAGGCCTCCGTTTTTTGAAAATACTAATCCACAGAGCCTGGTTCAATTGTCTGAAGATGTGACATCGGCACACATAAATTGTACATTCTTGAAGTGCCCATTTGTTTCTCCATTCTGGGCTCAAAGAAAAAAGGAAAATGGATAAATACAAAACACAGATCTAAAATCATCAAATTTATTTTTATTAAATAAATCTCCTCAAGTTTTCACACTTGGACTCCTTAACTAACATAAGGACTTCTGGGTTAAACAAATTACAGCTATCTTGCTCTAAAATTCCCTAAACCAAGGAGTATGAGGAGGACAAAATATAAATGGATTTTACCATTGAAGATTATTAGAACATGAATCCCCATCGCCTTGGCGTGCCATGAGGACTGAGGATGTACACAACCAAGTACGGATAGTGAAGTAGAATTGTAAACTAAAATGCATTCAAACAGAGCAAGCATTCCATTTAAGTCAATCCAAGAAATGGGCTGCGGAAGCAGATTGCCAACAGCATTCAGTTGTAAAAAGAAGAATTAAAGTCAATCGCAACCATTGTACATCCAAGTCAATATCCGCTTCTATTAAGATTTGAGCTTGCATAAAATTTTAACATGACCATGAAGAATAATCGAAGAAAAATCAAAAACAGGTTTTGTTTCGATAGGCTAAGTGCCAGATACCTGCAACTGTAACGAATGAGCTATCATTCTTAGTATTAGCTTTTTCTTCATTTTTCAGGAGCCTTTCTTGAACTCTCTGACAGAGTGCACAGGCCAAGTGAACTGTTCTCCTTGCAACCTCGAGCTCCCTGTCATATTTACCACCCAATTTTAGGGCATTGGAGGTTAAATAAAATGACAGGAATTCAACATTACTGGAAGAGTGCACAATAATAATCACTATAATAATGACAGGAATTCAACATCACAGGTTTGGTATCTTTTATGTTCCATGGCTTATTTAACTCGAATGTATGATTGATTTATTTGTAAACCCAGAAGTCTGGCTGATCCCCTAGGTTGGGAAAAAACGTATGCCTTGGATGATAATTACTCTCTGTATTCCTCCTCCAGTATATTTGCTCCATGCTGTTGTATGAATATATTATTCAACCTGGCAACTTAATTCTACTCTAAAATACAATAAAAAAGAAACCTCTTGTTTCTATGACTGCCTTTAAACATGACAGAAAGGAACACAAAATCCTGTGACAAATATTTCAGTGGCAGAGCTTCACCTGTGATATTTCTATTAGCATCACCTTCAATGTCAACTTCTCTATCAGCCACAACATGTCTTACCATCACCTATAAAATTCAAGGACTTAATGGGATACAATGGATTCATTCAAACACCATACCTCTGCAAAAGATGGCATAGAGGGCAATCCATCAATTGATTTCTACTCAACACTGCTACAAACTGCAAGGATTCAGTGTTTCTACTCAGTGTTTTAGGCTCTGTCTTCATAAAACCAGAAGTCAAAACACTTCGCAGGGTCTGTTGGTAGTAATGATTCCAATCAACTTGGGCAAATCCAAGTTTCATCTAGACCTCCAAAGTGTATTTTTCATGATGACAAGAGACAATTAAAAAAGTTTGAAAAAATAAGTCCATATGACTTATCAATGTTTTTATACCTGCTTAGATGATTATTTCTGTGAGGGTTGAATTTTTAAAAGAAATGAACTTGGTAAGTACCACCCTGGGTTGAGACCATCCATACATTAAGGTGTCCAAGCAGCTAGGAATGCCCTTAGACTAATAAACTTATTTTGTAACTTTTAGATTATTTGGGCTAACTGTACGACAAACAACAAAGCCCTCTCCCATCCCATACTATAGATTACTCTATTGGTGAAACAGAATGATGTGCAAAGCACATACCTTCAAATATATCTATAAACAAATAAACAAACCTTATCACTAGTTGCTGTGGACAGTAGTGGCTATTTATCAGGAAAAAAACGTTCATAGATTTTCTTCACCAGCTCCTACTATGCAATGAGGAGGATAAGGAGGCTCTGGCTTATCTCGAAGATGCGTGTCAAGAAATGCCAGCATTGGCCATTTCCGAGCACTAAATTCTCTGGCCAGCTTCACACTCTCTTCCACCATAACATTTATCTGTTGATTGGGGTGTTGGGGAGCCTGCCAGAGGGAGATTTGCTTTGCAGGGGTAGGTAGAGTGCATGGTGCCTTTAAACCAAAAAGAAAAAATGATTGAAAAGGTTGTTTCCTGAAGGCAGCTACATATGATATTTTGATTGATGGGCCCCTCTAGAGAGGTGCAATTGATACCAACTTTCCTTCGAATACTTGCAAAATATTTTGAAAAGCATTAATACCAGTAGAGTTGAACACACTGACAATCATTTGTGCCAACAAATTGAAAAAGCTGTTAATAATAGATCACTTTTAGAAGAAATTTTAAACTACAAACAGGATTAATACTGAAATCAGTTTTATAAGATGGTGGACAGTCCACTGTTTGTACTGTGTGATGCGGAGAAATTAATCTGTACCCACTTAGTCGGTGCCAAAAACACGCTATATTCTGGATAGGAAAGAGGAACGAATCAAAAGGTGCTACATTTGAGCATCCAAATTGAAAAGGGTGCTATTTAGAACGTTTTGAAAACATCTGAAGTTTAAAAAGCAATTACCTTGACCCAGAAGTGACCATGCCCCTAATGGCAACGCCGGTTGATTTGGCCGGTGGGAGGTCCATCCATTTTGCAAGCATTGAGTACACTCCAACGCATCCTATCACAATCTGCAATCCATACTTCAGAATAAGCAAGCTATATTTTGAAAAACAGAGCTTCTGGAAAAACTGAGTGAAAAGCTTTATTTTCTTGTTATGGAGAAAGTAGTTCAAGGCCAGAAAGCTCTACCTTTGTTGTGAGGGATGTTCCGTCTGCAAGCTCTAGCGTGGTGAAAGGAGAGAGTGTAGCCACGTATCTATTTCCATGCAGCGAGTAACTTTGAGGCTGCCAGCGTGAACCTGGGAGCCAGCAGCAAAAACAACCCTAAACAGTATACCAGTGGGAGAGGACGGAATACGGATATAGAAAAACACTATACCGGCGTGAGGCGTGAGACAACTTTCGGCCGAAAGCTCACGCATAATATAGCCTATCAGCTTAAAAAGGAGAGCAAAATAATCTCATGCAAGATTCTCCACATCGACTTTGTTAAAGATTATGCACCAATATTAGGTGGTCCAAGTTGGCATGCCATGCATATGAGTTTCATGTAATATTCTCTCGATATCAGTTGTGTGATGGTTGAAGTCAAGTTAATAAGCTATGCTTTATCTCCGAATCATAAATGGTGATTCAAAATATGCATGTGGATGTCTATTTTTAGAAGTCATTCAAAAACCATAAACACGCGCATCAAGTATTTTATCACACAATAGAACATATGCTTTTAACGGCTCTAGGAAAATTCATCGCCAGCAATTCACTGTGCGGTGAATTGTCATGACAGTGAATTTTCTCGCAGTGAATTTTCCATCGGTGAATTGCTGACAATGAATTTTCTGAATGCCGCTTTTAACTATCACCCATAACTACCAATACCTTCTGATGTGCATGCAAGATATGGAGGCATATAATCAACCTATAATATGTTTAAAAGTTTTAGTAGTTGCTTTTATATAGTGTAATGAGCTCATAGAGTAGGTGCGAATCAAATTGGATAAAAAAACATCCAAAGTTTTCAAACAAATGCAAATATCAGGTGTAAGATTGAATTTCATAACTTTTACTATTATTCTCCTACGAATGCTTATGAAGGTTGGTTATCTTTTCACAACATGGATAAATATTATAACGTCAAACTATTATGGATAATTTTTGTTGCATAGTTTATCTTCTTGGTCAAGCTGGGCATTTGGATGAGGCTCACAAGTTTATAAACTTGACCATTTGGATGAGGCAAGTTTATAAAATCCATGCTTCTTGAAATCAAATTCTGATGTTGGTGGTGGTTTGTTTGTTGCTCACAAAGTACATTATAAATGAAACATACACAAAGCACATGAACTATTTTATAGATTTCTTTAAATATGTCATCTTATATAATATAATGTGTACAATATATACAAAAAATAGTTTACTGCAAGTGTTTTTTAAAATTTCAAAGAAAATGCTTTTGTAGGCGCAAAGCCCAAATCAACAATCCCTTGCCTCTACCTTAAAAAGAGATAAAAGGGCTACATACAAATCTCACTAAAGCACACAAGCTTGATATTTTTGAGCTATTAAGGAAGCAAGAAGGTGATTTAGTTACTTTTAATTAATGTCATAGCTCAAGACTTGGATGTAATTAGTTTGGAGAAGCTATATTCATAGAGTTTGGTGAGTAACAAGAAATAGTGAGAAAGGTTATTCCATCACATTTGTGGCTAAAAAGGATCATAATTTGTACACACAAATCATATGCTACATATTTGGGGGATCTACTTGCAAGTAATAACGTGTAAATGAGAAATACTAGTCCTAGTGAAATTATCTACAAACATGAAATACACGTATCAAGATTACAAGTTTCTCCTAGTACTTGAAAGTATGCTTCCAAAAATCTCAGCTACCAAGTTAGGCCACATCAACATGCAAGACTTTGGAAGACTATGGAAGAATGAAATAGGTCACCCTTAGCACAAAAAACTTTTGAAAGTGGGTGAGCACATGCCATTCATTTTCTTGTAGTAGTTCAATGTCCCAATCTAGTTTTGGAATCTATATATGGGTATAATCTTGAGACTAGAGAGATTGAGACCATTGATGAAAAATTGATAGCTAGGTTAGATGGTATCTCCATTGGGATCATTTTTTTAGGTTGCTTGTCAGAGACCAATTTACTTGCATTACTAGGGAGATTGTTCATTAGTATTTTAGTGAAAATAAAAATTAGTGTCTTAATACCATAGCAAGAAATTGACTATTAGTATCCAGATGAGATAGGTCCTAGATTCCAAAGGCTCTTCATAGATCTATCTTCATTGATGGTATTGCTAATATGATTTTTCTTCTTCATTGACTAATGGGAAATATAAAATTGATAGAGTTTGAGAAATAGATGTACCTTTTTATCATTATCATATGTGCAAGGAACAATTCACTTATTGGAGTGGAATTACCAGTGATAATTTGCATGAGCAGTTGAATAAGTTTGATTCAAACCAATATTTTCACGTGTCTTCTTATATTTTCTATGGAATTGTAAGTATGTAGACTTGGACAAGGCTCAAGACCAACCAAGTATATGACAATACAATTCAAATCTATGACTTTCATCCATGATTTTAGCTAGAGGAAAGTTACAAGATCTTCCGCAGAGTAAATGATTCTTTTGCAATGCTAGCAGTAAGAGAACTCTAAGGAAACACTACACTTAGAATATATTCAAAAGCCACAACTCTTGCCAAGCAGTATGTAAGTTATTTCATCTAGTTTTTAAGGTTAACCTATTTTCTTGTTGGAGGGTTTTATGGACACCCATATAAACTGACTAGGTAGATAGATGATAATCTGATTCTAATAGGGATTTGTAGATAACTAAGTTTGCTAGATAAGAAGTGCAAAGTAATGAATAAAAATGGGGTTCCTTTTCCATTGGACTCAATCATTATAGTTGAAAGTCTTCTGTTGATGCTCAAAACATTGAACAATCACTAGTAAAGATTATTATTATACAACATGAGATTTTGAATTGATAGTAGGGAATATGTTAGAAATAACATAATCTTGGGTCTAGGGTATATCATTTTCTAAGTATTGAAGAATTTTGGGAGAATTGTGAAGATGACTATACAGTCTAAAAAAGAGATTGAATGAGGTTGACACTTAAACAAGTCAAGGAGTTCAAACTATGTTGGTATGTGAACAAGATCATGGATGATTCAAATTTGATTTTATCAATCCCTTGTATTTTGAAAAGATCTAGGTTTATCCTTTGCAACCTATCAATTGGGTGAGCCAAGAAATGAATGATATCAGTGAAAGGACTTCTTAATAGCTTATGTGATCAAAAGATCAAAATATTGAGTCAGAAGGGAAATGATTGAGAAAATAGCTACTAAGCCCTTGAGCAAAGAAGATTCTTCAAGGAGGAAAATGATGATAAATAAGGTTCTACTTCTTCCACCTTTACTCAAGCTTCTACTTCAACTCTTAGTTCTCAGTAAAGTAGTCAACAAGGTGGTGATGATGAGGATCCTTCCAAAAAGGAATAGATTCAAAATTAAATGTGGGAATGATTTGAATTAAAAGAAGAAAAGATCAAAGGTCAAAGAAAGATCATTGGAACCTATTAAAGAGGAAGGAGGAGAAAATAATTTAATAGATTCTAAAGGTAATCTCAAGAGTGGTGAGAAAATCCCAACAATGGCCCCTTTTATTCTTATTATATCTCTTGCAGAAGACATACCTAATTCTATTCCTGTTACACAACTAATATCTTTGATAAATATAAGTTCTCTTAAGCAGGATTTTACTGAACCATCTATTCTTCCTTCACTTGTAGAATCTTATTTGTCATTTATCAATATCCCATAATATTTAGAAGGTCCTACAACATCCTAGCTACAATATTTTTTTTCAAAGTAGAGGAAAGTTAATTAGTTGATAGCAAAAATTGATTATCCAAAACTTTATTTGGTTGCTAACTTGTTCCAAAATCTAGGAAGATTGAAGAAGATAAAGGTCACCTTTAGATTGATAATGAATTTCTCATCAAGAAATGTGTGTGTTGATATTTCTCAACCTATTTTAGAGAAAAATGTGAATGAAGGTATTGAAGATAATTTTGATATTACTATGGTAGAACTTGGTCCTTCACCCCTTGAGGGTGATATTAATAATTTATAAATGTTAGCTGCCAAATTCATACAATGAATAGAGAAAGAAAGCACACAAAAGATCAGTTGAAAAAACAAGTGCAAGTTTTGACTTCATATATCAAGTCTATCATGCACATGTTTACTTTTCCTATAGATGTGATCCCTACTTCTATGGGTCCTATTTTTTAGGGAAATGTCAAAAAGGGAATTATAGAGAGCATCCACAAGTATCAATCATATGGAAAAGTGATATATGAGTGGGTCAAAAAAATCAAAGCAAATGCATCAAATCTCATTGGGAATGTCAAGAAAATCCATGATGAAGAAAAAGTAAAGAAAAAGGAATTTGAAAAAGAGTTGTGAAATGTTAGAAAAGAGGAATAATTTTGGTAGGGATTTTTGAAAGACCTTAAAGAGATGATAGAGATATATGTTAATGTCCTAGCTACCGAAAATATCTTTTTTATTGCGAAAGAGATTTAATTTGACTCTTGGTTCCAAAGTGTAGGATGGAAGTTGGTGATCATCAGTCAAACCCTAGTAGAGAAAGACTTTTTTTAGTAATTTGTGAGCATGTAAAAATAAAGGTTCAAAATGTATTGATAAGGGATGAAATTATGACTATCAAAAGGAACTTTTAAGATTTGGTTGATTTAGAATTGTTCAATAGATAGGTCTTGAGTATAGAAACAATGAAGAAGTTGAGCATAGTATTTTTGTGGCTCTTGATACATGTAGTAGTTGTTTACCCAATTTTTTTTCATGAGTTGGATGGTGTTTAGAAGACCTAATATATTTGGAGATTAAGGATGAATTTAATGTTATCATTCCTAGAAATAAATTCATCACTCCAGCTATCAAGCTATTAAGAGAATACAAAACAAAACTTTCACTTAAACAAAGTCACGCTGCGATGCAAATAGCTTCTCCAAAATGAATTGACATTGATGCAAGTAGACGATAAGGTTATCTTAGTGATGTCAAGCTAATTAGATAGTTTATCAAAGATTCAAGGACAAATAATTACTCTAAGCTCTAAGTTGATATTCATGTAAAGTGACTAATGTCACATGTTGTAATAAGAGTTAAAGTGACTAATGTCACATGTTGCGGGTCAAGAGTAACTAGATAATTTTATTTCTATGAAAATTGAGCAAATTCTAACTTAAATAAATTTTATTTTATTTTCTCAAAATTTGATAAAGTAATTTCCTAGGTAGTTATGAATTAGTTATAAGTTAGTTACTAGGAAAAATCCTATATATACAAGGCTTGTGTCATTGTAAAGGGACTTTCCGATTCTTACAAATTTGGTAATATTAAGGTATTTTAGAATTGTACAATTCTGTAAAGTAATAGAAAGCATTTTTGGAGGTGGATTCATGTTTTTTTCTATGTTTCATTGTTAATATTTTCACACATCAAGTTGATAATGGCTTGTGCTATCCTAAATCATGTTTTTGGAAGTGAATAGTCAAGTTTCTAAAGATATATGCTAAACATATCAAATTTATTGGTACGTTGATTTGGATATGTTAATGCTCATAGTGTATGTTCATGGTAAAACTCTTATACATAGTCTTTGGATTTATGATGGATATTATTTAGTTTTAGAGAAGTTTGTAAAACCCATAATTGCATTTGTGTGTCTATTGTCAAGGTCTTTGATATTTCATATTAAAATTCCAAAGTGACAATTTTTTTATTAAAATATTTTTGGTGACTTTGTTGGGGATGAATTTAGAATTACCAAGAAATATACCTTTTATATTGTTTCAATGAATTTTTATGGTGTTGCCACATCATAATAATATTCGAGTTCTACAAATGAATCTTGATTGGGTGCATGTTGAAAAAGAAGACATCATTTTTCAATTAAATATTCTAGCCTAAAGATATAGAAGAAGTGGTCAACAATATTTACAAGCTAATCAAGTTTTAG
>VDFB02000125.1:0-19250 GCA_007258455.2 Sequoia sempervirens | reverse complement strand
ATAGCTCATATGAACATCAAGTTACAAATCATACCAAAGAAAACTCTCAGAGAAAGATATGCCAAATACATCTCACAAGTAGCACAATGACATCCCGGCAAAAGTACCCCACAGACCCCCTACAAAATAACAGTCCATCAACTCATATACAGCCCACCAAAGAGAGTACGAAACAAATAGAGCAGTCTGAAACTATACAAGAAAAAGATCCATCACTTATCACTGTTTTAAATATTTTTTCTTATCAATATCAGCAATAAAGCCCTCTGCATTCTTTTTCAGGGATTGAACCCTGTAGTCGACACACTTCTGCAACCAAGCATTAGGATACATCGTGCATGAACTTCTTGATGCCATCTTTCTTCCTAGGCACCTGCAGAGCAACATCATATGCAACAACAAAAACGGTGACTTCATATGAAAAGGCAGTAACTGTCTGTAACGTTGAAACACTTCTTTATTTCTTTCAATCCAAATAAAACACAAAATTTTAAATGAAGAAACAAGTCGCAACAAATCTGTAAAATTAGAGTGAAGGGAAGCACACTTAATTTTACCAAAAAGAAAATCAAGTCACTTAATAGAAGAGTTAACCCGTACAACTAGACTGAATGGGAAGGAAACAATGCCATACAGTTTTAGCAAAGGAGCAACCAAAAAATAAATGCATAAAAGATTCAATTTCACCACAAACAAGGTGGGTTTTAGACTCAAGGGCAAAGGATTTAGCATCACATCCAACCTTTTGTAAAAGCAACAATCTTCTTAAATATATACTTTTTGGGCTCTAAATACTTGGACCAGAATCATTTCAATCTTGTAGAGCAAACATTACCTAGAATATGCAACCCTCACAAAGAATTAAATTTAATAAACAAATCAGCAGAAAAGGACAACAAAGCATAAACATATTTAGGGGCATAGTTTGCAAACTTGGTGAGTTACTGAGTACTTGTGAGTTTTTCTAGATGGTGAGTATTCAAAGTGTTTACTTGCAGGGTATCATTGTTGGAGTTTTTGAGTTTTATGAAAAACTTGTCAAAATCTTGCTGTGCAAAAAACATGTGCTAGACACATAAAACACACTATTTATTACCTTTAAAACCCCCTTTTACCCATGTTGAAAATAGTAGCATTAGAGCATTCAAGAGCAAATTGGAATGATTCTTAGGAGATTTGAAGAACAATTTTCTGGAATTTTGGATTTGCATTACATTAGTTCATTTTGTTTTCCTTTTTTTACAAGCATATAAATATATAAATCATTTCTAATTTTTTAGGCATGTAAGACGTATTTTTTTTAATTGAAATAAAGGAGGGGTAAAAATTTATTCAACTCAGAAAAAATACAAAGCAGGGGCATCAAACAGCCCTATCAAGTTCCACTAAGTGATCCAATTGATGAAACAAATCTATAGGTAATTGATCCTTCTCTCTAATGTTCCAATTTTGCATGTGATTAGAAGCCCATCTGGCCAGACTATCGGCAACTCCATTCCACTCCCTAGGGATATGAGTAAAAGTAACAGACTCCAAAGAGTCACACAAATGAAGAATCTGATTGACCACCAACACCAATCTCCAACTAACATCCTCAAAATACTGCCGAGTCAACATATGCACCACCACTTGTGAGTCTGACTCACAGATCAGATGTCTCCAACCAAGAGCACAAGCACACTCCACAACATGCAAAATAGCTAAAGCCTACATCAAATTATTGGTATGATGACCTTTAAAAATAGAAAAAATGAACTGAACAATCCCCATGCTATCTCTGCCCACTCCACCAATACTAGTAGGACTAGGGTTGCCTCTCGAAGACCCGTCCGTGTTGATTTTCAGACTGCCTTGCGGAGGAGGGCTCCACCTCCCCACCCTGTTGATCTTCCGGAGAGGGTGTCCAAATCTCTTGCTCATGAGCTGGGTGTGCGGAGGAGGAAGATGGAGACGGGTGTAGCAACTAACACTAGTAGGATCCATAGCCTCCAAAAGGTTACACTTTGCCAAAACAGTTTCCCCCAAAGAGTGGAGAATCTTCTGCCACAAATGCTGGGCCTCTAATAGCTTGTCTTGAAAGATCCGTCGATTCCTCTCCAACCAGATATGCCAAAGAATAAAGGAAGGGCCAAGAGTCCAAGCAACTTGAAGAAATGAGGTTTTAACTGGGGCCTTGCCCCACCAATCAAAGAACTTAGCCAGAGACGTGGCATGCCAACAAGCTTGATTCCACACCTCCCACCACAAATGCCAGATATGTCTAGAAAAGGTGCATTGGAAGAAGAGATGAGAGACACTCTCTTCACTAGCACAACATAACACACACACCGAAGGGCCCTGAAAACTGCACTTGCATAAATTATCCCAGGTAAGACACCGATTGTGGACCACCAACCATAAGAAAAAATTGCATTTGGGCCAAGAGAACTTGTACCAAACGTGCTTCGACCAGGAAACCTGAATGTCCCCAAACGTTTGCTGCACCAGCTCACCATACCCAGCAGAGATAGAAAACTTCCCAGACACATCACTACTAGCCCAAGCTAGCACATCATTCCCAGCTAATGTAGTGCATTCCCGAGACTCAAGAATCTGGGCCAACTCAACCCTTTCCTCCGCCGACCTCCAGGAGGCCATTTAGAAGGAAGTTTCCAGCGATACTGATCAACCAGGCCACAACCATGAGCAATCTTATAATGATCAACAGTGACCCACCGAACAACGTTAAAAATATCACAAAGGGACTGCAAGTGAGGATGAGTAGAAAGGATAGAAGGATGACCATCCCACGAGTTGAGCCAAAAAAGAGCTTGTGATCCCGAATGACATATCCAGAAAAGACCCTTCTTAACTAGCTGAGCCCCAAGTTTCAAAGTATTCGAGATCATAGAACCCCTTCCAGCCAAAGGAAAGCAAGGAACATCAAGCACATTAACATCCTTAAGATACTTATGGGTGAGGATACGGGCCCGAAGTTGATCCTGGCTAGAGCACCACCGCCAATATAACTTAGCCGCAAGAGCTTGCCCATTCAAGATAGCAAAACGCAAGCCAAGGCCGCCCTCTTCCTTAGGCCGGCACATAGTTTCCCACTTAACTAAGCTCCATTTTGTAGTGGATAAATTACCATTCTAGAGAAATTGATGAGAAAGAGCATCAAATTCCCAGAGAAAGTACATGGGAGTAGCTTGAACAAAGCACCTGTATATAGGAAGGGCTTGAATAACATATTTTAGAAGAGTCAAGTGAGCAATAGAAGATAACCAATGATGAGTCCAATGATTCACCTTCTGCCGCAACTTATCAAGTAAAATCTGCCAAGAGGACCTTGGATGTCTACCAACAGTAAGTGGAATATCCAGATAAACAAAGGGGAGAGGCCTGATTTGAAATCGTAGAATGTCAGCAATACGTTGTTGAATAGTCGGAGGAGTGTTAAAGAAGAAAATAGAAGATTTATGATCATTAACTTTCTGACCTAAAATTGCAAGATAAATATCCAAGGCTTGTCTGAAGGATTCAGCTTCCCGAAGATGAGCCAAACCCATAAGAGCAATGTCATCCACAAACTGGAGATGTGAGAGCTGGGGTAAACCATTACCCCATTGCCACACATGAATCAATCCCTGTGAGGCACGAAACTTAAGAGAGCGGCCCAGACCCTCAACCATATAATAAACAGATAAGGGGAGAGAGGATCCCCTTGGCGAAGGCCCTGGACGCACTAAAATGCTCAGAAGGTTCTCCATTCATAATAACAAAGAATGAAGAAGAAGTAACACAACTCATGGTCCAACTCACCCAATCAGGACTAAAACCAAAAGCTAAGAGAATTTTCTGAAGAAAACTCCATTTGACTCTGTCATAAGCTTTGGCCATGTCTAACTTGATGAACATAGATCTTTCTTTAGAAGTTGCCATAGAATAAATAACCTCAGAAGCCACCACCACCCCATCAAGAATTTGTTTGCCAGCCACAAAACCTCCTTGTTCATCAGAGATCACCACAGAAAGACAAGTTTTGAGCCTCTCTGCAATCAACTTAGTGATAATCTTCTACAACACATTACAAAGAGCAATAGGTCAAAAAAATTCAAGCTTATCAGCGCCTTCCTTCTTGGGAATGAGAACCAAGAAAGTAGAATTCATGGCCCGAAGCATCTGCTTACTAGAAAGAGACTCCCAAACAACTTCCCACAGATCAAGCTTGATGATATCCCAAAACTCTTGAAAAAACTCAACAGGGAAGCCATTCGGACTTGGAGCTTTACCTTTATTCATACCAAACACGACCGTTTCTAACTTTGGCATCAAGATCGCGTGGATAAGAGAATCATTCATTGCATTGGTGATCAAAGAAGGAATGCAAGAAAGGACCAAAGTTTCCTCCTCAACAATAGGAGGGGAATCTTTAGCAAAGAGAGCAGAATAAAATTGCCGAGCCTCCTGAGACATAGCCATCAGAGAGGAGATCTGTAAACCATCTGAAGTCACCAGAGAAGAAATGTGCCCCATGTTACGACGAGCCTGCACAAAATGATGAAAAAGGCAATATTCCTATCCCCTTCCTGGAGCCAATTGATTCGAGCCTTCTGTTTCCAATAGATCTCTTCACGAAGCTCCCACTCTTCCACAATTCGCATTGCCTGGGACTCCGCTCTTCCAAGATCATCTGTGAAACCACTATCCCGAATAGGCATGTAAGACGTATTTAATTGCATTGGATTGAGTCAATTTATGTAAATTTGTTTGTTGATTAAAATTTAAATGATTTACAATTACACAAATTTATTTGAATCAATTGTTTTTAAATTTTTCAGTTTTTTTGGAATATAGGGTTTATATTTTAGTGTTAAAAGATGTTATTTTTGTCAAATTCGTTAATTCAATCACATTACTGCCATATGTTAAAATTTTCAAATGCATTTAAATTTGACATGATTTAAAAAAAAATCATGTTGAAATTGCTATATATTTTTTTAAACACTATTTTTTTATTTTTATCAATATTGCAGGTTAATATGCAATTGCATTTTTCTTTATAGGTTCAAACTTAGTGAGTGGAAGTTATCTTGTTGGAACTAAACCCCTAGAAGCTTGTGACCTTGCTTGGAAATATGCTGCAATGGGATTGGTTGCAGGGATTGTGATTTGTACCTGTTGCTTGAAGAAGCTTAGTGGAGGCATCAATTGCCTCAGATACCATCTTTTAGGCATTCCTAATTGCAATTCCAAGCCGTGTATAGTGGCCTCAGAAGAGGTGAAATCAGAGATGACACTTCTTGCATCACTAGATGAAAAGGAATTGGAGAGGGCCAAGGCACAAGGAACCATTGCTCCTAATTTGGCAACATAATTGTCATGCCTCCGAAATTGTAACACTAAAATATGAAGCATTAAAATACCAATGAATAAATAAGCAAATAACAAAGTATTTTTAAAAAATATAAAAAGAGATATCAACAATTTAATATTATACAATTATCATAAGATAATATTATGGTTATAATTATCGAATATAAATATTAACAATTTAAGATTATTAAAATTATAACTATTATAATATAATAATATAAATTATATAGATGAAATTGATGTAGAAAATAAATATGATAAAATAAAGAAATATACAATACATATTAATATAGACAAAAATAAATCAATTAGCAGCCATTGATGGGTATTAATAATAAAGCATCGGCTATGACTTGGGAGGCAGCGGTTCATTTACCAAACAGCCCACTATATTTGTTAAGGCATCGATTAAGGAAAAAAGCAGCAAATCGTATAAAGAGGACAGCAGTTAATGAGAACAGGGAATAGGTCTAAGGCTGTCATTAACAAAAGCTAGCGATTCAAAAAGTAGGGATAGAGGTAATTAAAATGTAGAAAGTTGATATAGATAAAAGGAGGGCAGTGATCAAAGATTAAGGAGAACAGTTATTTAAGAGAGGTCATAACTCTTTGAATAGTTATTACTTTTCAAAAGAGATGTATCTCTTCATAAAGGTATAAATGGAAGAAGGAAGATAGTGAGACAGGGGAGTTGAGTTTAGGGAATATTTTCAGATATAAGGATATAAGCAGAAAAATGGAATGAAAAGAAGAATATATTCTGACAGAGAGGGAATCATTTAATAAAAATATTTTCTAAATCTGTTCATCAATAGATATAGGAAACCGTGGCTTGGAGAAATAGAGGATATCTGCAGAATTGACCAGCAACAAGGAGGTAAGTATTCTATGAATTTGAATAATAAGTTAGATAAATATTTGTAATGGAAGAGAAGAGGAATCTGCAGGTCAATCAGCAGTAAGTATAAAGGTAAATACTTTGTAAATTTAAATAATGAGTTTGAGAAATGCATTATGAATTTAAATAATAGTGTGGAAAACTAACAATTTACACATAATGATATTTATTCAAGTTGATGTTATTTATTTCTATCGGTGTTATTTGGAATAGTAAAATTATGTATGCTAGTAGTTGTCTTATAACATTGCTGATATGTTTGCTCCATTAACATTATTGTATGCAATTACATATAATTTGTTGTTTATATTTATTAGTCCAGATAATAACAGCTCTGTATATTTGCATAAGTCTGAGTTATCATATAATGGATATATTATTGATCTGTGTCACTGATTCAATATGTGACTACATTATGCAATAATATTTACAATGTCTGACTGTGGTAATTAGCCATGATAGAGGAGATTGAGGGCCTACTGAAGGGGAAACAACATGTGAGGTCACCCTTTAAGTACACCACCCATCTGGATGGCAAGGGCCACATGGGCCAAGAGGGGTGTACTGCTCTTGGGCTTAGAGGAAATGACTATCCAGGACACCCTACTGTAGCTGCACCCTCAACCTCTCAATATGATTGAGCATTGATGGTTCTGGTACAAGGGAACAACAGTAGAACACTAGGCACACCACCCCATATGGATGGCAAGGGCCACATGGGGCCAAGAGGGGCGTACTGCTCTTGGGCCTAGGGTTTCTTGGGCACCCTATCAGACTATCATACTCAAGGAAGAATGAATTAGGAAAATTCAAAGAAGATTCAATATGCTTATAAAATGATTTTGTCTTATTTTATAAATGTCTACTAACATATTTGCATGTCTAAATAGGTAGTTGTATCCCTAACCATGTTCTCTTTGGTTTTCTTATATGCATTTTAATTAATATTATCTTGTAAATATTGTCTAACTTTGCTTTGCAGGGGCCTACTCGCACTATAAACATTCCCAAACCCAAGGTGATCACTTGGAATTGATAAATTAGGGCAGATTTAGGGTTATCCCAAAAAGGGGACATTACAATAATCGAATGTAGATATGAAAAGAATTGTGGGCTTAGTTGTAGTCCATGCATATGTGACACATCCACCTCATCCAACTCAAGTAGAGCTGAATCATAGTAGTTTTTTGTGCCTAGAAACTTATATGGAGCACAACCTTCTTTGGAAGCTATGAGGTAGAACAAGGAGGCACACAAAGAAGTAGATAAGGCATGCATGATTTTTTGGTATTACAACAACCTTTCCTTCAACGTGGCAAGGAGTCCATATTGGGTGTATTCGGTGATAACTTTGGCAATTGTTGAGAAAGGGTACAAGATGCACTCTTCAAGAGAGTTAAGTGGCAAGTTGATCCAAGATGCTATTGTAGATGTGAAAAAATTGTGGAAGATCAATAGTAATGGCCGAGGTTTGAATGCACAATTTTTCCAGATGGGTGGATAGATGGAAGAAACTACATTCGCAATTTTTTAGTCACTTCAAATGGTGAGTTGATTGTTTTGAAGTCAATTGATGCCTCCAATAAAATAAAGAACACAAAAAAAACTGAGTGTGATGTTGGAGAGGTTGTTTTATAGGTGGGCATACAAAATTTTGGTTAAGTTGTTATTAACAATGTAACGGCATACGTGGTGGCTGAAAGATTGCTTTGGGAGGCATCCAACAGTTTTTTGGATCCCTTGTGCAACCCATTGGCTTGACTTTTTTCAAACCTGGACATAGGCAAAATTGATTGGGTGGGATTGACTATAAAAGATGAAAGATGTAAGGAATACATATATATATATATATAAAATCATTCATGGGTTCTTGACTTGATGAGAGATCACACCAAAGGGAAAGAGCTTGTGTGATCAGGTGCCACAAGGTTTGCATCTAATTAATTATCTAACGTTGCCAAGTATTTCTAGTTTTTTGACTTCTTTGAAGCATGGCTAGACAAAACATATTCATAGATCGTAAAAATAGATTTCGAGAATTTTAAGTTAACTTCAAACTTCAATTTAAATTTCAAATTGAATTATTTAGTTTTAAATTTAAAAGAATTTAGTTTCATTTTAACTTTAATTTGTTTGTACTTTGTAGGTATTGGAGCCATTGGTGAGGGTTTTGTGCTTGGTGGATGGGGAGCAAAATGCAATGGGATACATCTATGAGGCCATGGATAGGGCCAAAAAGGCCATCCAAAACTATCATAGGGGGATGTAGTAGATTTGCCCCTTTTTAGGAGATTATCGATTGAAGGTGGAACAATCAACTCTTCCAACCCATTCATGCAGTGGGCTACTACCTCAACCTCGAGTTTTTTTTCCGATAGTTTCACACATGCTAATGGGGAGGTTATGGAAGGCCTCTCCACATGCATTGAGAGGATGAAACTTGAGGTTGAGGTGAGAGACCTCATCATTTCAGAGTTGCAAAATCATAAGTAAGCTAGGGAGAGGCTCTTTTCTTCACCACTAGCTATTTGAGGAAGATCTACACAAGCACAAGGTAAGAAAAAGTGAAGTCTTATTATATCTTGCAAGTTACAAATTACAATTATTAATAGAATTTTGTTTATTTACAAACTCTTGAATATCCTATTTGTAGGTTCTCAGTGGGAGACCACAATGGAAATACCTTAAATCTTTGAAAGTTGGCCTTCTAAATTCTATCTCAACCTTCTAGTGCTTCTATTTGCTTGGCAATTGGAGTTTGTTTGATGCCATGCACACGAAGAAGTGTAATATGTTGACTCAACAACATTGCAATGACCTAGTTTTTATGCAATGTGAAGGACAAATCATGGCAACCTATTGAATTGGATGAGTTTGATCCCTATAATGACTAGATCATGTAGGATAATGAGCCCTCTTTGTTTATAGAGGATGAGATTGCTGATTTCAAGAGGCAAGCTATGGAGTATGTGGCTATAGCAAAAGTAGGGGAGATTTGATTGTCATTGGATGACATTGATGTGGCAAAGGAGTCATTGCGGTCTAGTAGAAAGGTGGAGTGATGTAGGAGCATTTGGGCGAATGAGTAATCTGCATCACCCAAAATATTTTAGTCTGGTTTCCTATTTGGTTTGATTTTCATTTCAGATTGCAATTTAATTTTGGATCTATGGACTGTGGAGGTTGAGCAAAGCGGCATTATTGTCATTGCATTTGACAAAGTGTTGTATTTTCAATTTATATCTTTAGTTTCAATTGTTTGATTGCAATGAATTTCAATTGGTTTTGAATGGTCGATTATTGAAATGAAATGAATAACTAATCTCTAATTTGCCTAATGTAACTTCTTACTATAGTTTGATTGGAAAATCGACTTCAATGGAACCAAGTGATTGCTGTTTTTTTCGGTTGTCAATAACAATAAATATAAACAAATATATTTTAATGCCAGCATATGGATGGGGCTCCACACTTGTAGAAGGGGAAGAGACGAGGTAGTGAAGGG
Organism: Sequoia sempervirens; assembly: GCA_007258455.2. Lineage (NCBI taxonomy): Eukaryota > Viridiplantae > Streptophyta > Pinopsida > Cupressales > Cupressaceae > Sequoia > Sequoia sempervirens. Next base: position 9,492 of record VDFB02000125.1, on the reverse strand, counting down.
GTGTAGGATTAAGTTAACGCTGCTTGGAGAATACATATTGATATGGTAACAATAAAAGAAGATCAGGGGTTGTGGTAGAAGTGGGAAGCCATCCAAGGATGAAGGGATCACCAAAATAATACAAAAATAGAATTTTTGCCATAAAAAAAACCATGTGCACAACCTTGGGCAATGTGAGGTAAGTAAGTAGATGAGGAGGGGCACGACATGGGGAGATAGGGTATAATGTATGAAAATAAAGAAATGGAGTGGGGTCGAGTATAGGGGAACAAGGAAAAGACAAGAAAAATATGCAAAGTAAAAATAATACAAGCCTTGCACCATAGTGATGGTGTAGAGTGAATGCTGATTGGGGTTGAGAGGAGTTTCAAGAGGAGGCGTTGTGGGCAAGAGAGGGAACTGGAGTAAGCCAGTAGCAGGGAAAGAAGTGGGGAGAAGTGTGCAGGGGAGGTCATGGGAGCTGTGATAGAGTTTATCATAGTAAATAGATTGTAGAAGAAAAAGAAGAATACAAAGTAGCAATGCAATTGAAGAATATTTATTGCAAAGCAAACATCCTTAATTGAAATTGTATTTACATACCTGTGTGGATTTTGATGGTGAAATAAAATTTTGTTGCATCTAGGATTTATTTTATTGCGTTCAATCCAATTTATGAGTGTGATAGTTGTGTGTTATTGATCAGATTTATGGAGGATTTTGATCATATGTATAAAGTTTTATGAGCAGATCTGAGTTTACTACAATAGACATTAAGGCAGAAATATATGTCAAGAAGTTGTGATCAGATTTGCAAGTGAAATTATAGCAGACCTTAAGGTAGATTTTATAGCTTATTTTTGTGAAGGTATTAAGGCAAATTTGTGAAGCATATAGAATCAGCGATACTCAAGAAGGCAAACACAATATTCATTTTGAGGTTGGTGCCTCTCATTAGAAGAGATTGGTGTCTCTTGTTGGGTTGGTGCTCAGTGGTGGGGATTGGTGTCTCTAGTGGGTTGGTGCCTACAAATCTTGTAAGTGAGGATTGGTTTTTTCAACTGGTTGGTTCCTACGAAAATTGCAAGAGAAGTTTTATATAAGCAATATTTTGCCATGGTTTTCTCCTGCAAGGGTTTCCATGTAAATTGTGTGTTCGTCTTGTGTTCTTAATTGCTAGATCTTGCATGTGTGTTATTGTTGTGGATGATTAAGTTTTAAAGTGCTACTGCTATGATTTATTAAGTTTTGAAAAGTAAAAGATTGTTGTTGAGTCAACTTATTGCATTTATTTGTGTGAATGGAATCAATTGAATTTTAGGTGCACTTGGCCAAAAAGTGCTACAAGAATGAGAGAAAATTCAGAGGGGTAGCTTTTGAAGATTTGGTGTATGGGATTCTAGCCCAATTTTTTCCTTAAGAACCTGCAAATAAGATATTTAAAAGTTAACAAGTAATATTTTATTAATATTGGCATTTTGTAACTTGTAAGATATAAGTAAAGACTCCAATTTTTGTGATTTAGTGTTTGGGTAGATCTCTCTCAATAGCTAGTGGTGAATGTACTTCCTGAAGACACTTGGAGAAGTTGTGGCAAGTTGACCATTTGGTCGCCAACTTTTCAACTGGTGGGTGTAGAACAACAAGATATTAAGGTACTTGGATTTTTAATGGGACAAAAGGTAATGATCGAAACCCAAGCATTTTTGTTGAACTTTGTGGTCATTGCATTAAGGAAGAAAGCGTACGACGCATTGTTAGGTTAGGGTTGGTTGGTGGCAGCCAAATCTAATCATGACTAGAAGAAGAATACAATTTGCATTGAGAATAAGGGTCAGAAATATATAATTGATTTGAAAAACCAAGTAGTCAGTAAGGAAGCATACTCCTCGGATTCGTCATATTTAGACTCTGGAGAAGAATGGACGAAGAGTCAAGGTTCGATGGAACCAAACAATGAAGGAATTTTGGAGTTACAGTCATGTTTGGACGATGAAACAAATTCTCTTCATGGCCTATTTCATTGGCAAATGGAGGACTCTGAGGTATTTCTGTTGACTTATAATTTTCTTGAAGCTACAACTCTCAGTGAAGAGAAAAATGATTTTGGAAAGTTGGATGGTTTATGTGCATGGGATGGAGTCCATGGTTGGCAAAAGATGATAGTTGCTGCGGAGCTATTTGATATTGTAGAAGAATGCAAAATAACGAACAATACACCCTAGAGTACTAAGAGCAAAATATTTAACGTGGAGCGTACAAATATTGGTCAAGTTAAATAAAATTCACATAAAATTTATAGAAAAAGGAAAAGAAAATTAGAAAATAAGGAAACTATGGAAAGGAAGAGGAAAAAATATTATTCAATGATTGAAAGAGAAAATAATAAAGGCACAATCACATAAAAATCCAGATTACACAGTTTGACTATATTAATGATTAGATTATGTCATACAACCAAGCTACATTGCATAACGGGTTCTTAAACCCCGTCGCATAGTATGATGGCAAAATCTAGTGAGCCTTCACTCAACAAAGGGAATAAATCATAACAAGCGCCTAGTCATTCCTCACATTGTATGACTTCCACTCCAATCATTCATTCAACATATCCCTCGACCTTCACACTGTATGGCACCATCGACGAAGGCATCCAAACATTCATGACATCATACAACTAAACCATTCACTAGTCGATATAACATTCAGTGGTCACAAGCACAGTTTAAAGCAATGATCAAATATATTGTACGACATTATCCTCCTGGCAGGAAACATCACCCTCTGTGTAGCCTCCTTCAAGTTGTATGACGAAAGCAACCACTCATTAAGTGCATCGTACAACATCGTCACACACCTCTTTGCATGGTACAACATCCTACCTTCATCACTGTCCACACCCTACATTGTAGGACCTCCTGGTGCTCAGCCTCTCACAATGTACGATCAATTTCAACTATATGATGGCATCATCATAGCATATGGCCAATCAATCTTTTGCATTGATTTCCGCACATCGTATGACTCACCATCCACGTCATATGACGGGTCATCTTACAACGGGTTGAATTATTCTGAAGGCGACAGAGCAATCACTCCACCATACGACCTCCATAGTACGACATAGATCTCATAGTACGACATCAACAACAAAGGTACAAAACATATTTAAGTCATGGTTCGTACGGTGTAGCACTGCATGGTAGAATCAAACCACCATTGTACAACATTTGACAATCATTTACACAGACAGGAGTGATGTCATACGCTTGCAAAACCAACAATTGTACGACCTGTATGTTCACACATTGTATGACCAAAATTGAAGATTGTGTGCAATGTAGGACTGGCAATATTGAACATCGTATGGCATGCAAGGACTCCAACCGTATAATTTGTAGGTTTTTATGTAGTACGGTGGGTAGGCTTCCACACAATACAACCATCGAATCATTATATCGTATGGTCGCTCCAAAATCACAATGTACGACCAGTTTAGAATTTCAATGGATAGGGTACATTGGCCTTCGTATGGTGCCAATTTTGCTATGTATGTGAAAATGTAAACAAATCCGTAAGCAGAAAAGTTAAGGGTTCTAAAAGTAATTTTAGGTCTTGACTACCAAAACTTCGAGACCACCAGTTAGGCCCGAGAAATACCGCGAAATTTCCAACTTCAGTTAAAAGATAATTAATGTCTTTGAATCTGAGAACATTATTCAATTTCTATCTACGCATATCATTGGAAAGGATTCGCTATAAGTATGTTAGGAAACACATCCTCTAAGAGTCACGTCTCATGAGAGGATGTGTCTCCACGAGTGGAGACACGTCCACTCATGGGACGTGTTCTTTAGAGTGTGGGCTAACATACAGTTAACAATGCGTTAGAATAACACATATACACTAACAGTGAATAACAATCTACATTTTGATTTAGAATATCAAATATGATTCGCAATTTTTATACTCATAAATTCGAATGTTATGTTTTCAGAAATAGCGATAAATGCAATGGTGTAATCTAGGTGGTGGCAGCAATGGGTTTTAGATAGACGTGCCTCTGCAAATAACACTCCCTCTTAGCTAGGGAAGATGTATCAAATCGAATAACTAGAGATATCACCTAAACACGTGATATCTAAGACATAATATGATTTCTCGATATTGTCAAATCACATGACATTCTTCATATCATATCGTATTATGGTGTGTGCACTGACATCAAGTCACATGATGTCTACCATAATTCATGGCATATCCATGGATATAAATATCCACCATGATTATCTCTTAAGGATCATAATTATCTACAAATGATATCAAGTCCCATGATATCAATAAGAGACACTATGATGACATGTCCATAATATCAAGTCACATGATATTTATCATGATAGTTTGATCATTGTAGAGTCGTCACTTTACAATGTCAATTACAAGTGTACATTATTAGAAAGATCGTCACCTTTCAATAATGCATACAAGAAAAAATAGGCCCATAAAGTCATGGAGTCACACACATGACAAAAGAGTTTACACATTAAACATCTTTATATATATTAGTACAATTTATAAACAAATTGTATTTCAAACATAAATAACAAATTACATTTCAACCATACCAAGTTTCTTCCTGAAGTGCTCCATCTTGATTCGGGAGAGAGGCTTGGTGAGAATGTCCGCAGTTTGATCATTTGTACTAATATACTCCAACTGAATTACTTTCTTTTCCACCATATCTCTTACATAATGATAGGGGATCTCAATGTGCTTCGATCTATCATGAAAGACATGATTTACAGAGAGTTTGATGCAACTCTGATTATCACAATGAATAATTGTTGGATTCAAGGGCTCACCAAAGAGTCCCACAAGCAATTTACGAAGCCAAACTGCTTCTCTTGCCCCCATTGAGGCTGCCAATGTGTTAAACTACGGTAGGCTTTTGTGCAGCGAAGATTGTTTTTGCAAATCGAGAGATCACGGCCGATCCTAAGCGAGCGGCATCACGATTATTGCTTTTACGATGATTATACTTCCAGCAATCTAGTCAGTACCCATGTAGATCTAGTTGGTCATTTTTGTAAAGAAGACCATATCCAATAGTGCCTTGAAGATATCTCAAAATATGTTTCACAACCATTAGGTGAATTTCCTTTGGCTCACACATGAATTGGCTAAGAACATTCACTGCATAGCAAATATCAAGTCTGGTGTTAACTAGATACATCAAGGATCCAATCATCTGTCTATAAAGGGTTGGATTTGCACACTTGGATTTTGCTGCTGCTTCTTTTAATTTGTGAAGGTTGGTTTCCATACGTGTAGACATCGGTCTGATTTCTTATTCCATCGTTTTAGAATATCAATAGTATACTTCCCTTGGTTTAGTATGAGGCCATCTGATTTCTGCCATACTTCTAAGCCTAGGAAGTAGTGTAAGATGCCCAAGTCTTTCATGTCAAATTATGAAGTTAGATCCTTCTTTCCTTGAGCAATGAGATGATCTTCTCCTGTTATCAATAGGTCATCAACATATAAGATAATTATTAACATATCACCTTTGATTACCTTGAAGTAGAGGGTGGAGTCGGCCTCATTCTTGGAAAATCTAATCCCCAAGGAGATAGCTGTCCAATTCTTTCATACCGGACCACAGGGGCTTTGTTTAAAGTCCATAAAGAGCTTTCTTGATGCATACATGTGAGTCGAGGGTTTATGTATCCACAAAACCTTCAGGCTGTTCCAGATAGACTTCCTCTTCAATGGTTCCATTCAGGAAGGCAGTCTTCACATCCATTTGATGGATCTTCCAGCCTTTAGCTGCTGCAATGGCTAACATTGCTCTCACTGATGTGTAACGGGCAACAGGTGCAAATGTTTCTTTGTAATCAATGCCTTCTTTTTGAGAAAAACCTCTTGCCACAAAACGTGCTTTATGTTTTTCTATACTGCCATCAGCATCATGCTTGATTTTGAAGAGCCATTTGGAAGAGACAACAGATTTCCCTTTTGGTCTAGGCACAACATCCCATACATCATTCTTTAGAATGGACTGATATTCCTCCGTCATTACATCTTTCCATGCTTGATGTCTGAAGGCTTCTGAAACACTGACAGGTTCGGAGTTTAAGATATCGTTCATGAGAGCAACATAGCTAGAGAAACGTTTGGGTCTTTTACTCTCCCTGAATGTTCCTTTGGGTGCTGCATGATTCTCTGCTTCTTTGATCATCTTCTTGGCCCAAAGTGGTCTCTTTCTGCCATTGATATCTGTATTCTCATTTGAAGTGGAAGGAAGTTCAGGTGTCATTTCCTCAAGATGCTCCCTCTGAATCTCAAGAGTAGGTTCCATTTCAGATACTCTAGGGGAAAAGGATTCAGACTCACTAGAACTTCTTGCCCTCTTGACTGCAATGTCTTCTTCAAAGATGACATCTCTGCTCAGTTCAATTTGATCTTGACCGGGTATGAATATCCTGAAGGCTTTGGAGGTTTCACTATATCCCATAAATATCCCTTGCTTTCCGGAAGGTTCAAGTTTGAATCTCTTCTCCTTGGGCACATGAATATAGACGGGACAACCAAAAATCCTAAAGTGACTAATGTCTGGTTTTATGCCAGTGAAGGCTTCTTCAGGAGTTTTGTTGTCAAGATGAGAATGAGGACATCTATTTTGGATGTAGACAGTAGTCCTAGAGGCTTCAGCCCAGAAGGAGGTTTCAATGTTTTGATCAAGCAACATTGCTTTGGCAGCTTCTACAATGGTTCTATTTTTTCTTTCATCAACCCCATTTTGTTGAGGGTTGTAAGCCACTGTGAACTCCCTCTTAATTCCAGCACTCATGCATAATTCCTTAAAAGCTTCAGATGTGTATTCTTTCCCATTATCTGTCCTTAAGGTTTTTATTTTCTTCCCGAAGAAGTTTTTTGTAAGTGCTTTGAACTCTTTGAACCTTTTGAGGATTTCTAATGACTCTTTACACTTGAGGAAATAGATCCAGGTTTTCCTAGAGAAGTCATCTATGAATATGACATAGTAAAGAAATCCTGCTTTAGAAGGTACAGACATAGGTCCACATAAGTTGGAATGAACCAGATCTAACACATTAAGAGTTTTGCTCAAACTAGTGGGAAAGGATCCCTTTGAATTCTTTCCTAAGGCACAACCTTTACAATTTCCTTCATGAGATGATTTTAACTTAGGTAACCCTATAACAAGTTTTTCCATAGAAGGTAGGGCACGGAAATGAAGGTGTCCTAATCTTCTATGCCAGATTTCATTTGAATCAAAGGTGTTAAGGGTAAGGGCTTGATTGACTTCAGTGCAAAGTTTGTAAAGGTACCCTTGTCTCACACCTATGGTTTGGGCTTTCTTGATTGTTGAGTTTTTAGACCATGCTAGAACTTTCCCATCCATGAAGGTAACTCTATAACCATTGTCTTCAAGTGCGGAGATGGATATGAGATTCCTCTTTATACCAGGTACAAATAAGACTCCAGTGAGTTGCAGGGAGAGACCAGATTTCAATGTGATGGAACAAGTTCCAACCCCTTTTACTTGATGTGTAGAGTCATCCCCAATTGTTACATCTTCATCAGACTTTTCAGACATAGTGTCTAGATGTTCTCTAAACCCTGTGATGTGTCTCGAAGAACCACTATCAATTACCCAGTTGTTGAAATTGTTAGATACTTGACTAGATAATGCTGAATAGAACACAAAGTTCTCAGATTCATGATCTGAATTTGACTTTCCTACTTTGGCAAAGGATGCTTGTTGCTTTGTTCTGTCAGGGCATTTCATTGCATAGTGGCCATATTGATCACACCTAAAGCATTGCACTTGAGAAATGTCTTTCTTCTTAGAGGATCCCTTTCCATTGGGATTTCTCTTTCTTTTAAAAGATCCTTTCTTGTAGGAGTTTTTCTTATTCCTTTTATTAGACAATGTGTTGAGTGCATGAATGTCTTCATCTATGTTTTTCTGTTTGTTTTCTTTTGAGGAGTCTTGTTTCTTCTTGAAGGCAGTCAGTCCTTAGCCTGTCAAACTTAGGGAGTTTGGATCTTGCACTTATTCCTTGAACAAAAGACTCCCATGAGTTTGGTAGGCCTCCTAGTGCAATTAGAGTTAATTCTTTGCTATCAATCTGATATCCAATCGTGGATAGTTGATCTCTCAGTTTAATAATCCTCATAAAGTACGCATTAATGGACTCTCCTTTGTTTATATGAGCATTGTTGATTTGCCTTTTTAAAGCAAGAGTCCTGCAGGTGTTGTTAATCTCATAAGTTTTCTCAAGAGATTTGAACATGTGGTATGCAGTTTCATGTTTTGCTAGGATGGGCACTATGTGATCCCTAACTGCATCTACTAGAATTTTCATGGCCTTTTCATTGTTTTCTGTCCATTGAGTTTTCTCAGATTCAGACTTTGGTTCCTCCAAGTTTTCTTTCACAAGTGAATCTAATTTATTTTCTCTAAGGATCATCATGATTCTAAATTTCCATGATGTGAAATTGTCTACTCCAGCAAGGCGATCTTCAAATCTGATCACACTTGACATTATGAAGAATGTGAGCAAATTCGATTTTTAGAAAATGCGAATTTTCTAGAGCAAACTGATATTAGATCTGTTTGGGATTTGCACAACCTGGCTCTGATACCATGAAAATGTAAACAAATCTAATGGCAAGAAAAGAGATTAAGGGTTCTAAAAGTATTTTCAGTCTCAGAAAACTACCAAAACTCAGACACAGATTTTCGACTTCAGAAATACACAGAATTTCAACTTCCAGATTTAAAGATAATTAATGTGCTGAATGCAGAACATTATTCAATTTCTATGTCTGCATATCATTGAAGGATTCGCTATAAGTATGTTAGGAAACACGTCCTCTAAGAGTCACGTCTCATGAGAGGATGTGTCTCCACGAGTGGAGACACGTCCACTCATGGGACGTGTTCTTTAGAGTGCGGGCTAACATACAGTTAACAATGCGTTAGAATAACACATATACACTAACAGCGAATAACAATCTACATTTCGATTTAGAATATCAAATATGATTCGCAATTTTTATACTCATAAATTCGAATGTTATGTTTTTCAGAAATAACAATAAATGCAATCAGGTATGAAATACGATGGTGCTTGCAGCAATCGATTTCCAGATCTGACCGACGCTATCTTTCAATAGCGGTATGGCTAGGTGAACTTATTCTCCCACATAGGTTTGCAAATTATTTCATTGTATGTCAACACCACATCACACTGAAATCTCTATTTTTTGGCTTTGTCAATATTGTTTGGAGCCTCTTAAAAATCATGAAAATGATGTGCACCATGGAGTTTTGTGTGGTTTTGAAGGTCTTAAATTGGGCTTTCCCTCGACCTCGCTGGGGTGTTGCCTCATGACCCCATTGGGGGCGCTGCCCCTTGACCCCCATTGCACTCATTTGAATTGCAAAGTACACTCCAAGTTTGAGTTTGCAATGTACACTTCTAA
>VDFB02000124.1:0-11004 GCA_007258455.2 Sequoia sempervirens | reverse complement strand
ATCAATCCCTCTTTAATTAAAATCATTTAAATGGAACCTTTAAAGTCTCAAATCATTGTATTTTCTAAAAATATGTGATTTCAGGAAAAATCCAGGATGTCCCAAAAAGTGTAACCCATTATTGTGGCAAGACAATATTAATATCTCAAATTGATCATATTAAGCTTCATTTGATAAATTCAGTGCATTGCGTGAATTCAAAATTACATTTTAAAGACATCATTTTTAGGTTTTTTCATAGAATAAGCGTAAATTCATCTTTTTTGAAATCTAAAAATTGCTTTTACATATTTGCATTGCACTTTACATTCTAGGATTTTTCATTGCATTTTACCTCTTATCCATTTTGGGTGCATAATGAGTTTGTGAAACTTGTATGAGCTTCAAAACTTGGTTTCCTATTTCCAATACTACCATGAGACATAGTTTGAGACTCGTGTAATCACATGATACACCATTCATCATGGATCTTGGGTTTTCTAACTCTTTCACTCACAGTGTTGACACTAGTCAACCCTCTATGGATTCTAGCTTTCATCCCTCATTTCCAATGACTTCTCTACCCACAACTAATGTGTATGATGTATAAAAAATGGCTTCTAATATCTCACAAGTGAACATAAGAAGGATAGATGAAGAAATAGAAAAAATCAAAACTTTGCTACTTCTAAAAACTTTGCTAGTAGTCTCATTCCTACTTTAGATAATGTGAGGAAAATGCTTGAAAATGAACATGGAATAGACATTTTGTGAACTCTAGCTCATATTTTTCATAAAAATGTTCCTACAATGACTAGTTGTGCTCAAGCTTTGGGGTATACTCAAAGCCAAGGTGGAAATTCAATTCCTCCTTCCACAACTCCTACCTCTATTCCTACATACACTAGTACTCATGTTACTACAACCATCCAACCTACTAGCAATGTCAACTCTTAGGTATTTTTGCTGGGAATCCCTCTAGCTTCATGCATTCAAATCTCATATCTCCTCATCTATCCCCCCTCACAAATCTACAATTCACTTATCCTCCACATACATACATAACTCCACCTTATTCACCTCCATCTCCTGGCACACCTACAGCTATGCAATCCCAACACACTTTGCAAATGCCATCCATTCAATAAAATTATCACCCTAAATCAAAAATTAGTAATGCATCCTTCACAATACATCCAAATAGCCCATCACGGAGATATTGAGAACACAAATACCACAAGGTATAGAGGTTCCTAGATTTGAGAAATATCTTGGGAAAGAGGAGATCTTGTTTAGCCATTTTTTTTCTTACACAACCTTATGTAGTTTCATTTTTGAAGATAAACTCTTGGCTAAAATCCTCCCTAGATCCTTTAAATGCACTGCTTTAGAGTGGTTTTCCTCTTTTCCAAATAATTCAATACATTCATTCAATGAAATTATTAATGATTTCTATAACTACTTCCAAATTCACATGGGTCCTAAGATGACCCTAGCTGATTTGATGACATGTAAACAAAAGGATGATTAAAATTTATTGATTTTATAGCGTGATATCAAATGCTTTATTCACAAATGAAAATTAAGACTCCTGATGCCAACCTTCAAAGAATGTTTATTGCAAATTTACAAAACAAAATAAAAACCAATATTGATATGTTCAAATTTCCCTCCTTCACATAGTTGTGTACAACCCTTCATGATTACCAAAATTTAGTTAGTAGTCACGAAGTGAAAACTCCCTCTAATCATCCTGAAAATTTTGAATACACACATCAAACCAATTACAAACCTTTCAAGAAAAAAAAAAAGGGCTTTTTAAAACTTAATCCCCCTCAATAAAAACATGTTGACACCCAAGTGGTTGCTATAAAGATGACAAAACCATATGCCTTTGGGGATAGAATATAAAATTCACCCCCTACCGGATACACTTCATAATACCATGTTGCAACTCTTTGAAAAAAAGTTGATTTCCCTACCTCTTATTAAAGCTCTTGATCCTAATAAACTTTTACCTTAAAAGTATAGAAAAAATGCCTTTTCCTTTTTCATCAAAAAAATGGTCATGATACAAAATAGTGCAAGCTTCTTAAACATCTTGTGCAAGACCTTATTGATTCTAATCATATCTTGATTGGCAGGGTTAATTATCAAGGTAATAAGTCTATAGCCCCTCCTAATCAAAATTTTGAAATCTTTACAAATCCTATGCCAAGTCATAACATTTCCTTTGTAAAAGCTAATGAAACAAAGAATGATGTGATGAATCTCAACATGGATAATGATCACACAAATGATAATGAAAAAGAATCTATAAAATATATGGTTAGATTTATTTAAGTGAAACCTCATAAGGGCCAAAATAATATGCCACTTGACATTTCTTTCTCATAAAATAACATAATTAATCATGCACCTGATGGTCCTCTTTATATAGCTAGAAGAATCAATGACAAGCCTAGTAATGGGATATTAATTGATCTCGTCCATGTACATAATGTAATCACTAAAAAATTCCTATTTGTGCATGAGGTTTATCAAGATACATATGAAATACTAAAAGAATGGATCAAAAATCAGAATAATTTTTCTTTCCCTATGTTAGGTTTGATACATATCCCTTTAAAGGTATTACCAAAATAATTAAATGTCTCATTCACCATCATCCTGACTTCAAACCAATTTCGTGGGAAGTTAGGCTATACATGGCTTTTCTCCATAAATGTCATCCCATCAGTTGTACATAAATGTTTAGAGTTTCCATTTGGAAATGAGATCTTTACTATGCATCATAGTGGCTTTAATCCTATGTCTTCCCATGGGAACTTCTCATTTGATTTCTTTTGGCTTGAGCCTATAAAGCCTATTAGACCCTGTGAGGACTTGTTTTTCAAATCCTATCAAAAGTTTAAGGAAAAGCACATGTAATAGAATTATCCCTTAGCAATATGCCTCAATCCATGATTGAGCCTCCTATCCTTTATGAAACCATGATTTAACAAAAATCCCTTCCAAGTAACCAAGACCAACCTATGACATATCCTCGCCCTATTTCCTATAAGAGACCACAAGATAATCAAATAAGTCTTTTTGTGCTTCCTAAAGTCAAATAGGTTTACAAAGCTAAAGAGAAAGTGGTTGAACAACCTGCCATAGTTCCTTTTGTTCCTCCCTTAAGGGAAGAAAATAAACCTATCATTGATAAACCTTCCCTTACACAATCAAAAATTGAAAACTATATGAAAAAGAAACTGAAATGCGAGAGAGTATAGGCATAGACATAGTGCTATTGCTCATTTGTTGCAAGAAAAAGAAGAAAAGTATAGCATAGAAATCAGAATCTAAACTTGTCTCAAGCAATGCATGATGCCTCTCCACCTTCACCACAACATAAGAAAATAAGCTTCTATGGATATTGTCATTAGAACTCCTATTGTGATTAACTTGCAGGATGATAATGAAACTGCTAAGATTGATGAGGAAATGCATAAAGAGTTAAATTCATTGTTTTCCTCTTCCATGAGCTTAAATGATGATCCTCCTAAATAGAGTGTTGAACTTGGTGCTTGTCCTACTTTGGCACTTGATGTTGTCCCTTTGGCAAGCTACTCACCTTTCACATATACTGAACAAGATTGGGATGCTGATGACCTCCTATAAGTTGACTCACATGTGCCTTACTAGTCTTTTTCTCTTTTTTCTTTTCACGTTCTTTGTGTGATCCCATATGTGTAATGTGATCTCCCTATACTATTCTATTTGATGTATCTCTTCATGTGTGTTCCCCTATTTGTATCTACATTCTTCGATGTGTCATAAATATTTATCTTTTCCTTTTCTTGAGTTTTCCTTTTGGAGATGACACAAGGCATCGAGACATTTAGGTCTCTTCCCTGTTGACCAAAAAAAAAATTCCTTTTTTCTTCTCTATGTGTCATTCTTCTTGTTCTATGAGTATTTTGGGAATGATGATGTTTCAAAGATATATAACAACATTGTAGCAAAGATATATTGACCTTGAATCTATAGATCCCTTATGTGTTTGGGATTTAATTTTAGGGGCAATCCCTTCCTCTCTTTTTCATGATGTAGCTTCATTTGGAAACATATGACTTGGAATAGGGATTTCCAAATAAATGCTCATTTCTCCTTTATTGTTACCATTGATTATTTTCTACTTTAAATTAAATTTCTCACAACAATGGTGGTAGAAATTTCTTTGAATTGGGGGCATACATTGGCATTATTATTTTTTGAAATTTTTTGCATTCCTTATGTTTCATTGTGTGATTTTCCCACTTCTTGCAATGCACCTTTTCCTTAGTGGTGTCATTGAGTTTGACGTCCTCTGGGAGTGTGAGCTTTCCTGGCATACAACTTTCCTCTTAGTGGTGATCCTACACGTTGCATTCCCTAAGTTACAAATATTTTATCCTTCACTTGTCTTCTCTTGGAGACATTAGGCATGATGTTCCCTAAGAGGAAACCTTACATGAAATAATAAAAATCCCTTTGAACATGTTTACAATTTTCATTTTTGTTCATAAGTGTTTAGCATAATATAGCTTGCTAACCTTGTGAAGCTCAAACCCTTTTCAAGGCCACCAAGCATAACAGACTTTGCTTTCCAGTGGAGTCTTTCCTTATTGAAGTTATCAAAGGGATACCTTTCATTTGGTATGAGAGCCTAATAATATTCTCTCATTCAACACCCTTGGGGGCTCACCTAGTGGACAACTAAAGTTCTACTAGCTTGTGTGAGCATGTGTGTTGTTTGCATAGTGAACAACCAGGGTTCTGCTTGTGAATTTTTTTTTGGAAAAACAATTGAGGCATGTTCCACATCACATTGAATAGTTGAGGCTTGATCCATCCTTTTTTTTTTTACCTTTTATTTGATTCTTTGATATTGTATGACTGAGTATCTTGTCCTTTCTACATGCATATATTTTGAATGTCTAATTTAGTGTGAGTTTGACTTAAGGTCATCCTCTTGCTAAAGTGGGGGCTAAATGTAGTGACAAAAAATGTATTCCTTTACATTTTATCTTTTTTAGGCCCTCCTAATTAATTTGGACTTAATTGTTCCTTAATTTAGTGTTTTAAGGTGTATCCCCTTACACTTTAACACATATTCATGTTGCCTTTAATTTATTAAACTTAATTTATCCATAATTGTCCCCCTAATTCATTTACTAAGCCTACTTAATTAAATTTTCTAAAGAGGAAACCTAACATTCATTAATTCCTAAACATAACACTTCTCATTGAGCAATTTATGTCCTAGGTTTATGGACCTAGGAGCCATTCACCCATGGATGAATGGGTCCTCCCTAGACCTTAGGACCTAAATTTAAATTATTTTTTTGGCTATATTTTAACATATTCAAATATGTGAATCAACATCAGCTTATGATATTTGAATTTCATGAAATTAAGGTTACATATCTATAAATATAAGGTTATTTCACTATGTTTCTCCTATTAATTTTATGAGATTTCAAGAGCACTTTCAAGAGAAATTAAATACATTCAAGAGTATATTTATCAAAGTTTTATTGTAGCATTCAAGATCCAATTTTCATGTCAAAGTCTTCTTGCATCATGTATGTTTTTGGAGCTAATATGGTGATGTAGGTTTCATGATCAAATCAAGTATTCAAAGCATTATTTCAAGCAAGATTCAAATTTCAAGATCCACATCTATTGAAGGAATTTCATGTAAGTTGCAGATCTATATTCCAAGGTTTATTGAAGAGTTTTTTGAGTGGTAACATAGCATTGTTCATTCTTCATTCCCTCTTTCATTCTTTTATTCATTTCAAGGTTTGATTACCAAAACAAGGTTTGACCAAGGAAAATGACCATTCACCAACAACAAACAATTTTTCCCTTTCATGTTGTGTTTGTAGATCTAGGTGGAAGAAAGCTTGAAGATCTATTGAAGAATTTTTTTGAAGAAGTTGCAAAAGTTGTCATAAAATTTATCTCATGGAAACTCATCTAAAAAATTTATTTTTAACATTCTAACACTGCCATTGAACAAATTGGAAGATTCAAATCTATATCAGAGGCTCTCAAGAGTTGTAAAAAATCCATGATAGTGGACCCATTTTCCCTTGGGTGAATGAGTCCCAATCAACCTTTGAAAACTCACTTTTGGTGAAAGGTACACTTAGATCTACCATTCTTTGATCTTCAATTTGATTGTAGGTTATGTCAGTATTGAGCTTAAAAATTTTGTTTCAAGTGTTAAGTTGTATTTTGGTTTTAGTTTAATATTTTTATTTTTTCTCCCCAAAGTGTTGTTTGACCTTGACCCTGTCCTTCAGTCATAAGGAAATCTGTAGATTCACACCTTGAGTTGACTCACCTAAGGGTTAAAAGATAATTATTTGTGTAGATCTCATTTCCTAATGAAATAGAGGAAGATAGATCCTTAATAGCCATATCTCCCTTCATTTCTATTAGTGAATCTATTGTTCTTTGTTTCAAACATATGATTGATTCTACTATTATTTTTATTTCCTCTACACCTACCATATTTCTCTTCCCAAAATTGTTTAATTTTATAGCATGATCGCATCCATCTATTCCATTTATCATATCTTAGATTCCTTTTCCTATTTCACTTAATTTTTTATTATTATGTATTATCTTCCTTTTTTTCTTGATAATTCTCTAACTTTTTTTATTATTCTTCCACTCCATTTCATTTTCATTCTTCAAATAATTTCCTTGAGGAATTCATTATCCATAATAACATCAAAGGATGCTTTCCCTATGTTATATTAAGCCAAATTAACACTTTATCTCCTACATATTTTTGTTACTAATGGTTCACATCATACTACACCCATTTCTTCTTTATAATCCATCTATTTGATCCCATTTTACCATCTAATAGTGTATCCTATGATACATCATAAAGATTTTCTTTCTCTATTGATAGTAAGTATTATAATACATATAGTCATTGGTCATGACCGCAAGGGATATAAAGTCACAGCAGAGACTAAAACTTTTGGGGGTGGACATTCCATTAGGTGACTAAACATCTTCTCATGAGATTAGAATTTCATTTGTTTTTGTCAGGCAAGGGCATTATGCTTTGGGGAAATGGAGTAGCACGGTATATGCACTAAGAACTAGTTTCCAGTCACCATCTATAGAAAGCAAATACTTAAAAGTAATACAACGTAAAGATTTTTAACTCAAACACAACTCGGCTAAAATAGAAATCATAGCAGCTATTATTAAATGACAAACTGTGAACTGGCTTTATGTTGTAGGAACAGACACAGGGATGGATTCCTGATGCTGCAGGAACAATACAAAGTGAGTTTATTGTTGGAAATCTACCGAGAAATAAGATTCCTAACTAATAATAAACATAGAAATAAAACGGTCTTTAACAACTTGCTACAAAATGCTTACTAAGTGGGCCCCCTTAGCAAGCATCAACTTAGATTACACAAGAAGTTGACTCAAAGCTTCATCAATTTTATTTATATTCAGAACCAGGATACATCGATTACTCTGTTTTGAAAATAAAACTTAACACATAACTTTATTACTTGTTCAGCTTAATTCTAACACATACTATTTCATCCTCATTCACTCATGCGGGAGGACCAATTATTTAAATGAAAAAGACAACTAACTAATTAACAAAGGAAATCCTTAATCACATAAATACATTACGAGATCCACGGAACAGACATTCAAATGAAAGTCTATATGTTCCTTGACCCGGAGAAAATATAGCATTACACTCCCTAGATGGAAGGATGGGTGGGTTTCTTCCCAGTTTGATGAGATTTATTTTTGGAATGAATTCTTCAACAAAGCTGAGGAATTCCTTAAGCTGGGGTAACTTCTACTTCCCTCCAACAACACACATTAAATGGCGAGGCAAAGGAAGCATACACACAAGTGACACGATATCCATTCATTAATCACACGTTAATCCTATTCCATTATTCAAAATCATAAGCATACATCAGCCATGCAGAAGGTCAAAAAGGTAATTAATAAAGTTATCAGGCTGTAGGAATATGGAATTAGTTGCTACAGGATACCACCCAAAAAGTCTTTAATCAACAGGTTAAAACAACTATTAATAACAAAAGTAAGAGTATCAAAAGTTTTAAACTATGAGCATATTTAAGGCTCATCATTCTGCCCCCTACTTATCATAATGTTGGTCCTCCAGCATTGACTTTCCTTGTTGTTTCCCTAAAATTTGATGGAGTAATATGACCTTGCAGGGAAGTTCCATATTCGAAGTAAAAACCTCTAGTAAATTCCCATCTTTCAAATCTACGATTTTCTATTTCTGCATTGATTTCCTTGGCTTGGTAAGGATAAAGCGGCCACATTAAAACTTGGGGCTGGAAGGTCAGTGGCATCCATAATTCAAATCTACTTTGCAAACCCAGTTGCATGTACCTTTCTATTCTCCTGAGGGTTGCTGTGAAGTTCAAAGGGGTGTGAGGCTCTATTTTTCTTAGACCAACTGTTAATCTCTCCCAAGTTGTCTCAATTCTGGAAGAGGTGAGTTTCCAAAATGTATATTTCTACTCTTTCAACTCACTGTATACTTGTTTTCTAATGTCAAAAATTTTCCTTCTTTCCTTAGCATGATTCCGTCCATAAGTAACATTAAACCAGGTTCTTACAACTATGCATGGGTCTGAACTCTTGGCTCTTAAAAGAACAGGTTCATCTTTTTCTGCTTCTTCATATGTTTCCAATTGTCTTCCATAATTGATCTCATTTGTAGCCCAAGACATAAGTGCTCTTAAATGGATATCACCTATATAAAGAAGTGGGTTCCATTCAGTTTCTGCAGGAATTAAATAACCATGTAAATAAAGTTCACACATGGAGTTTTTCAACCAATTAGGGGCCACTTCGTAAGCATCATAGAATTCCTTGGCTATTTCAATATCAGGATCCATATTTCTGGAGATCCTCATTAATTTGAACCAAAGAAACTGTTCTTTGAGGCACATTGCATATACTTTGGGTGGCGGCCTACACTCCATTATCTGTCCAGCTATTTTCATCATTTTATTCATTTTCTTTTGCATATCTTGAATTTCTTGCTTTTTCTTTTCAACTTCCCTTTGCAACTTTTTCTTTTCCTCATCCCATAAACTTTGCTAGACTTTAGTTTTGGAAAAAATGGCAAAAACATAAAGTCTGGAATGACACAAGCATTCTCTTAATGCTCAGAAATTCCAAGTATGCAATTAGTAGAGTCCTTTATACACAACTAAATCTGTGCAAATTTTATTGGGCAATGAACTATCATGGGGTACTTCAGACAATTCAAGCACACCCTCTTCTTGTTGTAGGACAAAATCCTCTTGCTGCAGGATGAAACCATGTTACTTCATGGAAAAAGATTATTCTTTCTCAGAAATTTTCTCAGCCACACAAGCCAAGTCATCCAGACTCAACATTTTCCCCTTATCAACGTTACTGGGTTGTGCTGCTTCAGGAATAGTAGAGGAGCTTTGTGGAACATTTGCAGACATATCCAGGGAGTTATCATGATCTGATTCAGCAGAGTCCTCCAATATGATGATAGTTTCTATTTCAACAGAGGTTGCAGCAGGCTTAGACTGTTTTCTCAATGAACTCTTTCTTGGTAGTTTTTCAGAAGGAGCAGCAACAAAGGATGCTTTCTTAGCAGACCTCTTCCCAATTGGTC
The DNA here is from genome assembly GCA_007258455.2 of Sequoia sempervirens. Classification (NCBI taxonomy): domain Eukaryota; kingdom Viridiplantae; phylum Streptophyta; class Pinopsida; order Cupressales; family Cupressaceae; genus Sequoia; species Sequoia sempervirens. Next base: position 1,301 of record VDFB02000124.1, on the reverse strand, counting down.
TTGAAGATCCAGACTCGGTAAGGAAAGAAGAGATTGAAATTGGAGTATTGATGGGTGTTGCTACAAGAGAGACAAAAATAGGGGAAGACTTCACAAGAGAGAATGAGACAAAAAGTTTTTGTCTTTGAGTATGTGGGTCTGACTCAAGAGTCTGCCCTACCCCAGATGACTCACCTACAATTGTCTTTCCTTTTTCTCTCCTAGCGGCAGACCTTGTTTGCACATTGGCAGAGGACATTGGTATTGAAGCTGCAGGACTGGGCACTGCAGGAATAGCGAATTCTTGCTCTGATTTAGTACTTGTGGACTCAATTCTGATTTTCTTTCTTCTAGGCTACGCAAATAGTGCCCTAGGGGGTTCAAGCGGTTGAAGACCTTTTCGGGTAACAAACTCATTCCAGGAAAGAGGTGAAACATCCCTTAAAGATCGTTCAATCAAATTTTTTATTAGGGCATGATGAGTGATAGAGTTTTCTTTACCCTTTTGCGTTTCATGTGCACTACTTTGCAAAAGATTCAAGAAAAAGTTTGGAACATTCACTACCAGTCCATGTCTCATATGACTTAACAATTTGAAATGATATGAATGTAGGTAAGAGAAGCACCCTTCACAAGTTAAATACCTGATAACAAAGATGACGTATTCAGAATATGGATAAGGCAGGGACATTCTTTTGCACCCTTACTTTGAGATTTCCAAAGGCCCATCAGCTGGTAGGGTAAACTCTACCCTAGCAGAGATAGCATCCATTCCAATAGTAAAATTCTCACCAACTACCGGTAATCTAGTAACTTCTGCAATTCTTTCCTCTGTCACACCCACTGCCACACCCCATACCGTAGCCTCATTTTCTGAAAATGTTCTTAAAATTCACCTATAGCCTCTTCATCAAAAGAATCTATTCTAAAGAAATAATTTAACCATCCAAAATTAGTGAATGCTTGCATTATCTAAGGATCTTGTATCAATGCCTCATGAGCCATAGGCTCGTGCCTCACCAGTTGGCCACCCATGATCAAAATCCTTAAAACAAAAAATTAGACTGATGTTGAAAGCTTGAAAAATACTCTTCTTCCTTACTGCACTTTCTTTTCCTTGCCAAGAATAACAGCTAGACATTTGCATAAAATAATTTTAATAACTACTTAAACTAAGTAGTTAGCTTGTTCTTAGGATATGGCTTCACAATCGTACTTTTTAGAAAGTACAAGAACATAACTATTTTGGCAAATGTAAATTTAACACAGGAAAATTTCAAATTAGAATACCCCCGCCCCCTACTTAGCATTTGACATGTGTC
>VDFB02000123.1:245810-308520 GCA_007258455.2 Sequoia sempervirens | reverse complement strand
TTCGTCTTTGTTGTGAGTAGCTAGCAAGGTTTCTTCGTCCTTCTGATTCAAGTAGTGACTTAAAGTAGAATAAGTTTCATTTCATGCAAATAGAAGATAGTAATTGTGGAATGTGGTGTTTGATCTAAGCAATTTCGCCTATCCATACCACTAGTATGTTCTTTGAGGTGAATCGCCTTGTGTAGTCAAAAGCTGGGAATATCATGTACTTAACTTCAATCACAGTTTGAATAATGGTATGCGTCGTTGTGATGGTATCTTTATGTCAAGTGGTGGTTTGAACATCTTTAGTCATCTCCCTTGAAGATTGCACCGACTCCGTGGAAGCTGTCCGACGCGAGGCAAAGCAAAGTCCGGTTAGAAGTTCGCTGAAGTTGAGCTCTATATCCCACACCTTAGAGTAGATTAGAATCTTCTTAACCTCACCCCATTTCAATTCAGTACTTTCTGATTAGAATAGGAAACCCGTGCTTCATAGACAAATCTTTCAAGCATTTGAATTCCTTTCTCCGCTGCCGAACAATTCTGTAAGTCCCCTTGAAATACCAGCAAATCACATCGAGCCAACTGAGACTATTCGCATTGAAAGAACCTTGGAGTTGAACGCATGAACTTTCTTGCAATCTTAGCATGCGGAATACTTTGATCAAGAGAGAATAGGGTAGCCATTGGCAACTTTATTCTGCGTTGGTGCGGTCACAAAAACCACGTCAACAGGGCTGAGGTGGCACAATTTGGGCCATCCATCTGATTGTAATTTGAGTCATCCGCTGGACTTGGCCAGCTATAAAAGGGGCCCCCCCTCATTTGTATCATTAGGAATTAGAATAGCAGAGAAGAAATAGAGAAAGATTGATAGAATAGAAGGTAGCATAGTATAGATTGGTAGCTTAGATTGAAAAGGAAGGAAATTCCTCCATTTGAATACTTTGTAAGAAGTTGTTGTGAACACTCCCATAATAAAAGAGTTTTCATTGATGGTGATCTCTTCTTTGTTATGAGTAGCTAGCGAGGCTTCTTCGTCCTTCCAATTCATGTAGAATCTTGAAGTAGCTTAAAGTAAAGTAGATTTCATTTCATGCAAGTACTTAGTAATTGTGGAATGTGGTGCTCGATTTGAACAAAACTTCGCTTATCCATACCACTAGTGGGCTCGTTGACGGTGGGTTCGCCTTGCATGGTCAACTAGAACATTGTGAACTTAACTTCAATTATGGTTTACATGTTGGCATGCGTCGTTGTGATGGTGTCTTCATGCTAAATCGTGATTTGAATACTTTTGATTACTCCTCTGAAGATTGCACCAGTTTTGTGGAAGCTGTCCTAAGCGAGGCAAAGCAAGGCCCGGTTGAAGTCTGCGCAATTGATCACCATGTCCCACCTTAGGGTAGAATTATAGCATCTCTTATCCTTGCACCCATTTAAATTCAGTTCATTTCTGGTTATATTAGGAAACTTGCACTTACCTGCCGAATCATTCGAACCACATGAAGCCCTTAATCTACTATTTGTTGTCAGCTGCCGAACAATTGCGTAAGTCCCCTTGAAATACCAGCAAAATCACATCAAGCCAACTAAAACTATCCACTTCCTAGAAGGAACCTTGGAGTTGAACGCACGAACTCTCTCGCACTCTTAGCATGCCAGATACTTTGATCAAGAGAGAATAGGGTAGCCATTGGCAACTTTATTCTGTGTTGGTGCAGTCACGAAAATCACATCAACAAGAACTAAAGCAAATAACTGAAAGTTACTAAAAACTAACTGAAGTAAACTGACTTAATTGAAAGTAAACTATCGACTAACTAAAAACTAAGATGACCATTAAATATTACAATAATACTTTAATACCCTCTCTTAATGGTCATCCTACTAACTACAACAAGCTTATCCCGAAATTTTACAAATTTATCTGAATTGAGAGACTTGGTGAGAATGTTCGTAGTCTAATCCTCAGTTGGAACGTATTGCAACATCACAAATTCATCTTCAACAACATGGTAGATGAAATGACAATGAAGCTCAACATGCTTGGTTTGCTTGTGGAAGACTGGATTCTTGGCAAGCTTTACACCCCTTGATTGTCGCAAAACAAGGGTGAAGACCCTACTTGAGACATTTGCATGTTAGCAAGCATCCTTCGAATCCATACTACCTCACATGCAGCCTTAACTGTTCCCTAATACTCTACTTTTTTCAAGGAAAGAGTGATTTCCTACTACTTCTTGCTTGTCCATGTGACTACACCTGTAACAAGACTGAAAACGTACCCAGAAGTGGACTTCCTGTCATCAACTGAACTTACCCAGTTTGAATCTGTGTTGGCATTTCAATTTGCACCTCTGGAATGCGGATTAGAAACGGGCAGCTATGCATAGTGGAATTGCTCTTCAAATTAGGAGGGGAAGCTCCCTCTTTGTTGAGGATGCTTAAAAAGAAAGAATACTAAACTATTGCCAATCTTTTTGTTTTCAGCTAAGAGCACAAGGTTATAAAACTCTTTGCATCACAGCTGAGGTTTTCTCTTTTCTAGAACGTCAACTACAACTATACCTAAACTAATGATTCTTCTGACAACTCAAGTAAACTCAGAGCTTGAGAACTAGAATTAAACGAGGAATGATTCAACACAAAAACTCAAATAAACTCACTTCCAAAACACACCTAAAGACTCATTGTACTTTTAGATGCAAGCTGAAATAAAGATTATATAAATAAAACACATAAAACAAAATCTGAGACAGTAGATCAGAGCAAAGTAGGCGTAAGATTTCCTTCCTCAAATTTCTAACAACAATTACACTTTGGAGACAGTAGATTTGTAGCAATAACAGGCTTACAGTTTAGTGATCAAACTAGATTACACTTTACACAGATTAAACATTAACTGAACAATAACTTGCAGCAAAACAGGCTTGCAAACTTGCTCTTACACTAAGTGAATAGACACTGAATAACAAAGTTGCAAGCAAAGTAGGCTCAACAATTTTCTATCACAATAACGGTTAAAAAATAATGGGCAAGGTTGCCTTATTATACACAAACAAGGAGTAGGGAACCCTAAAATCTCCTTGCTTTTACAACTAGACTTGCCAACATGCAAGCTTTATTTCTAAGACTAAACAAAAGATAACTAACAACTAACCACCTGCTAAAATCAGTTAATTGATTTAAAAGCAAGAAAAAGTCCAATTACACATTTGATATTTCCAAAGAATAGATAAGCATGAATGAGAATAGCAAGTTTAACTTGGAAAAGACATCAAGTTAACTGCTTCTTTTTGAGTTCTATTGTTATAAAACATTGCTGCCCCAAAAGGTGACTTCAAACATGATGATTTTGGGAAACGATATTCGCCAAAAAGCTGGGAGAATACTGAAAGTTCAAAAACTTGAATTTTGACTATGATCATGCCTATGTTTGGAAAAGTTTCACGCAAACTACTGAAAATAAGTTGCTATTTTTTCTACAAAAAGAAAATTCCAGGAAAAAAGTTGAGGTCTAGGTTTTGTAGACTATCACATTCCGAAGAGACCCAGTTCATCAAATTTTGAAAAAGTTGAGGATTTCCTGAAAAAGCGTTGAAAAAGCAGATTTTTGGAAATCTAAAATTTCCCAATCTTCAAGAGGAGCAAAAAGTAGATGGACTCAGATCGATGAAAATTGAAAAAGTTGACCACCTGTTTCTAAAATATGATGCCCTAAAAGATTGGACCATGAAAAAGCGTGCCTTTGTGCTTGCCAATCTCAAATCCATGAAGAAAACTAAAATGCACTCTATTTGAGCCTCCAAATCTTGATGAGAAGAAAAAGATCTCTCTTCCTCTAGATGCCAACCTGCAAAATATGAAGAATGAATGCCAAAAGCCTTCTTGAATAGAGTCCGAGGATGAAAAAGCACTTTCTTCTCCAAGCTTTAAAACTTTGAAGTCAATCGAAAACAGAAACGTTGAATGTAGACATTTTTTTGAATGACGAATGACAAAAACTGAAAAATGGCTAAGGCATGAATACTTGGGAGTGCTAACTGGACAGGGGCATCTAGGCTCCCTAGAGTTAGCCATTTTTTCACGTTTTTCAATCTTTGCTTGTTTCTGCTCCCAACGAGACCTGCCTACGACTTCGACGAGCTGGGAATCTGGTACTGCCAACTGATAAAATCTATTTGACCACTACTGAAGTAATCCCCAGCTTCATACCTGCATCCGACGTCATTTGATCATAATTGCACACACTTGAAACTATCGGCAAAGACTAAAATGGAAGAAGGCATGTTAGAATTAGAAAAATTTCTAAGGCATGAAACCTTGGGCACCCTTCTTGGCTAGGGGCGCCCAAGCATCCCAGCCTTAGCCATTTTTAAATGATTTTCAAATTTTGCTTTGCTCTATTTCATGCGAATCCAATGACCCCTATTTTATCTTTGTTTACGACTAGCTGGTGAATAACAATGTCTGAAAGTCATTCATTCTGGCAAGCCTGATCATATATGAGTTGAATAGTACCATCTGCCAACCTCTGACACTATATCTGACAATTTTCTAAAAGCCAGAACAGGGTTGGCGAAGAAGTTTGGAATTTTTTCTGAAAAAATGCGAAAAACTAAACTAAGTAAAAAAAAACTAGGCACCCTCCTTGAAAAGGGGCACCCAAGCCTTCCAGACTTAGCCAAAATTTGAGGATTTTCAACTTTTCTATGATTTTCTTCATTTTTCATGTTTCCACCTCCGTTCAATTTGTATTTTTTGTTGTTTGATTGATCTTCGGCACTAGATGATAGATTCATTCAAAAGCCTGAACATATTTTAGATGATCTCCAGGTTTTCCCAACCCTAAAACTACTTTTGACCAAATTTGAATTGGGCTAATGAGGGAGATTTGCACATTTTTTGAGAAACATGAAAAATAAACTAAGGCAAGAGATCTTGGGCACCCTTCTTGAAATGAGGCACCTGGGTTTGCCAGAGTTAGTTTTATTTTCATGATTTTCAATTTTCACTTCGTTTTCGTTCACCACCTTGTGTTCGCCAACTACATTTAGCATTTTTTATGCATCATAAAATGGAGACTAAAAAATATTCTAAGGCATTGATTGCTAAGCACCTTGACTGGATAGGGGTGCCTAGCATCTCTAGTGTTAGAAAAAATTTCATAATTTTCAACTTTTTTAGATCTCCCTCCTCTGTGCTTCATTCTGATTCCACCTTTAGTCATTCCACACCAACTATGTAGCATTGAGACTTTCAATCTGACACCTAGTAGTTGACCATCCTTCATTGATGACTTGAGAGCTCATGTTTTGCCTTCTGAAAAAGTAAAATAGACCCACCATGGAAATACTGATCTTTTGACGATTTTGACTAGACCAACCTGATTGGGAAGTATTTTCAACCAATCAAAATCAATTTGAGCCCTGGAAACAAAGATTCTATTTTTAGAAAGTTTTGCCAACATCCTTTTGACAACAAACCCAAAAAACCTTGACTCAAGTCTATTTCTAAAAACATAAATTTCTATTTTTAGAAATTTTGACTTTTGATGACAATTTTTACAAGACTTTTTACCACTCTTACAAAATGCCTTAATGAAGCAAAAATTTTAATTTTGGGCATTACAATCTATAAAACCAACTAGCCTAGGATCTTTGCATTTGTTGTACAAAATGCCAAATTCAGGTGTCCCTTTCACATATCTCAACACTCGCTTCACTGCAACCCAATGTTCCACCTTAGGGGTAGTCATGAAATGAGAAACGTAGCTCAGCAAAACTGAGATTAGGCCTAGTTGCAATAATATAGATGAGGCTACCCACTAGTTGCCTGAATGCAGACTCATTCACCACTGGCGAGTTTGATTTGGCTGAAAGTTTCAGCCCCTTCTCCATAAGAGTGGATGAGATTTTGCAATCTTCCATCCTGAATTTCTCCAAAAAACTCCTAGAATACTTTGACTAAGAAATGAAGATACTACCACCTGTCTACCAAACTTCTACACCTAGACAATAGTGTAGGAGACCCAAGTCCGTCATCTCAAATGCCTAACACAAATTCGACTTGATCTGTTCAATCAAATGTAACCTACTACTAGTAATGATGATATCATCCACATAGATGACAAGAAGGATGATACCATTGTCAGTGTTCTTGACGTACAAATTTGCATCTAAAGGACTCCTTTGAAACCCTTGTACAACCAAATACTTGTCAAACTTCAAGTACCATACCCTGGGTGCCTACTTTAGGCCATAAAGAGCTTCAACAATCTGCATACCTTATGTTCTTTTCTTGCAACCTTAAAACCATGAGGTTGCATCATGTATACCTCTTCCTCCAAATATCCATTGAGGAAGGCACTCTTCACGTCCATCTGGTGGACCTTCCAACCAAACTGTGTTGCCATGGCTAGGACAAGTCAGATGGTACTCATCTTTGCTATAGGAGAAAAGGTTTCCTCATAGTCAATATCTTCTCTCTACGAGAATCCCTTAGCCACTAACCGAGCCTTGTATTTATCCAGTGTTCCATCAGCCTTTGTATTTCACCTTGTATACCCATTTGCAGCCAATGGGTTTCTTCCCTGGTGGAAGATCTGACAGAACCCACATGTTGTTCTTCAAAAGACTATGATGCTCAGAATCCATAGCCTTTTCCCATTCAAGTTTACCCTTGGCCTCTAAATACTACTGGGGCTCATAAACACTCTGAATGTTGGCCATAAGAGAAAAGTTTACTATGTTCTTTCTGTTCTTTCCTCTAGACAATCTTCCCTTAACAAGCTCATCTCATGAACATCACCAATGAGCTTCGCCCACCACTTAGGATGAGGACGAGATGCATCTTCTTCCAAATCAGGATGAGCATCATCATGACTTGGGCTATCTGGAATAATACCATCTAGATGTTGATCCAGGTAATCCTAAGGAAAATCTACCAGTACAAAACTTTTCCTAGGAGATTCCACAATGTCAAAACCATTAGAGTCCCTACCTTCAAGTGGAGCTACTAAAAAACTTAGCTCCCAAATCATTGGTCTTCAGAAGCTGATTGTCAAGAATCTTGATGGGAGAAGAGAGAAAAAAGGGCCCACCTTCCTCATCAAACATAACATCCCTAGTGAATGTCAAATGATCAGTAGCCACATCAATCAACCAATAGGCCTTATGATTGTCATTGTATCCTATTGTTGATGTGTTTTTCGTGACTACACCAACGCAGAATAAAGTCGCCAATGACTACCCTATTCTCTCTTGATCAAAGTATCCAGCACGCTAAGATTGAGAGAGAGTTCGTGCGTTCAACTCCAAGGTTCTTTCAATGCGAATAGTCTCAGTTGGCTCGATGTGATTTGTTGGTATTTCAAGGGGACTTACGGAATTGTTCAGCAGCGGAGAAAGGAATTCAAATGCTCGAAAGATTTGTCTATGAAGCGCAGGTTTCCTATTCTAACCAGAAAGTACTGAATTGAAATGGTGTAAGGTTTAGAGAGCCTAAATCTATTCTAAGTGTGGGATATGGAGCTCAACTTCAGCAAACTTCAACCAAACTTCGCTTTGCCTCACCTCGGACAGACTTCCACAGAGTCGTGCAATCTTCAGGGGAGATGACTAAAGATGTTCAAACCACCACTTGACATGAAGATACCATCACAACAACGCATACCATCATTCAAACTGTGATTGAAGTTAGGCCCACAACATTTCCAGTTGACCACATAAGGCGAACACACCATCAGTGAGCCCGCTAGTGGTATGGATAAGTGAAGCTTGCTTAGATCAAACACCACATTCCATAGCTAACATCTACTTGCATGAAAATGAAATTGCACTACTCTATGCTACTTGAAGTAGAAGGGATGAAGAAACCTTGCTAGCTATCCATAACAAAGACAAATTTCACCATCAATGAAAAGATCTTTTATTATGAAAGTTTTACACAACAATTTCTTGCAAAAGTTTTCAAGGGAAAACTTTCCTTCTTCTTGAACTACACTATCAATCTATACGAAGCTACTTCTAAGTTGTCCCTCTACTCTATGTCTATCGTCTAACTCTAAGCTAATTTCTAATGAGATACAAATGAGGGGGACTCCCCTTTTATAGTTAGCCAATTCCAACGGACGGCTTGGATTACAATCGGCTGGATGGCCTAGATTGTGCCACCTCAGCCGTAAACAAGATTCAACCTAAAAACCGCCACCAAGAGGAGTGGGGTAATAAATAAGCCATTAATATCCATCATCCTTCTAGAAGATTCCAATTTTGAAACGCGTTCATACTGCTCTTGATCTTCTTCTTGACGTTGTTCTTCAACTTCTTCTTTGTCACTTGAGTTATACTAAGTCTCAACACTTAGCCATTTTTTGCAACTTTTCTTCCTTCAAGGTTGAAATGTATTCGTGGAGTACTTGCTTCATCGCTTCAAGTCATCACCGCCTAGTCTCGACGTTCACCCTGCAAAACAAGCAAGGAGAAGGGTATCAGAACACTTCATAGTATAAATTCACTCTACTTACCAGATCCTAGCATTTTGACTTCCAAGCTCTAAGTAATCTCTGGATTTGATGAGCTTTATCAATTTTCCTCTAACAAACTTCATCTTCAAAGTCTTCATGCCTTAGCCAAATTTCAATTTCCTCAAGGGTGCATTTTTTTTTTTAAAAAAAATCATCTTTTAAAAGTGTTAGCTTCAACTGCATCTTCTTCATTTTTCCAGCTGAGGCGTTTACTCTGACATTTCATCCAACTCTAGCTCGAGAAAATTGTTTTCACAAAGAATTCAAGCAAATTCGCTAGCCAACAATTATTCCTTGCCTTGGAAAATTTTTCAAATTTTCCTTAGAAAATTCATCAATCTTGTGCCCATCCAAAAATCTCCATCCCAAAAGCCTCAGTGAAGTGCAGAAGACTCGAAAATCAACTTCTCACCGAAGATCTTTAATACCCAGAAGAAAATTTTCTTTAGAATTTGTCGAATTCGTGGGTATACAACGAACGGGTTCATTCGATTTTCTTGAATTTTGAACCTTAGAAAAATAAATTTTAATAAATTTAATTCCGTTCTTCATATCTGTGAGTATTTCTTTGCTCTGACTTGAAAATTTTTTAATCACCCCTGCAATGCTGGCAATCCTCTGATTTCTCCACTGGCAATTTTATTCATATCTCAGGAAATTTCATCACTTCAAGTCCAAGCGCAAATTTTCCTCCAGAGAGGTGGAATTTAAATATTTATACTTAGAAAAATATTCTATCATTTCATCACTTGCTTGGGCGCATTTAAGCTTTTGTCCTGCCACTTGCAAACACTTAGAAAATATTTCTTGACTTCTCATATTGGGTGCACTTGTATGTCATGAAGAATATATTCTCTCTTTTAAATTCCAACGCCTAGCACACTTTATTCTCCATCTGGCAATTTCCAACGCCTTAGTTGTATTACTTCACACTTCCATCACCTTGGGCGCATTTCACTAGTCAGGAAGGATAGAATATTCAACGCCTAGTATTTTGTCTTTGCATGCCTTGGTTTGGGCGCATTTAAGCATGGGAGGTGGATGAAAATTTTGACTTCTTTTGAATCTGTGACCTTCTTGAGAGGTGGGCGCATATTGCCATAGGAGAAGGATGTTCATCACTTAGAAAAACAATTTCAAATCATCTTGCATGTGAGGGCGCATTTGGGGGTGAGAAGAGGATAAATCTTTTTCAACGCCAAGCTTTGACTTCTGTCTTTATGTGCTTTCAACGCCTTGTCTTCTTCCTCCTCTCTGCATGGATACTTTTGTCTTTATATGCCTTTGCATGTATACTTTTGCATGGAGACGTTTTGTCCTTTTCTAACTTTGCATGCCTTTGGTTTTGTCTTCACATGCCTTCATTTGGGCACATATAGCACTTGCAAGAGGATGAACAACACATTTGACTCTTTGACCTCCTAAACTTGGGCGCATTCTCCATGGTGAAGTGGCTGAAGCTTAAAAACTTTTTGTGTGCTTGACTTGGAGTGGGTGCATTTTGATGGGTGAGGAGGATATTTCTCATACTTAGAAACTTTTATCAACCTTTTCAAGCTGGAGGGGAGGGCGCATTTTGCCTTGGCAAGATGATGGAAATTTCAACGCCTTTGACTTTCTCTAGCTTTCCCAAGTATGGGCGCATTCTAGCATGTGTGGAGGATGAACTTTATGCCTTTGGAATTTTTATGTTTCTTCATCAAGTAGGGCGCATTGGAGGGGTATGCTTCAAATTTTGAATACTTAGAAAATTTTTGTCTCCTTTTATTCTCCTTGGGCGCATTTTCAGGGGTGAGCATCAAGTTCCATGACTTAGAAATTTTCAAGATCCAATCTTCTCCTTCATGGGCACATTTGCAAGGGTCAACTTTCAATTTTCAAACACTTAGGAAATTCTAAGTCACCTTCAAGCTTTAAAGGCGTTCCTTACTGGCTGGACTCCAAATTTTATCAGATTTAGTAGATTTCATGCCATTTGTCAAATTTAGAGTGATTCGTTCATGCTAACCCTAGCTTGCCCCAACTTTCTATTTTTAGAAAGTTCCCTAGATTTTGTGCTTTGGATTGACTTTTGACTCTGAAGACCGTGATTTTGCTTTGTGTTGACGCTTGGGATATGATTGAGCTATCGGGGCCTGATGCCTGCCTGCACCTGCTATTTTTAGCAACTTACTAAAAATAGCAATTGCTCAGAATGCCTTCAAATTTTGCGTGTCGATTGCTTGAAGGGTATTGATCGTGACTGGACGCTGCTTCCGCCTGGCTGTCGTGTTTTGCCCTTGATTTGAGGAAACCCTAATTCTTCTGCATAGGCCTGCTAAAAATAGTAAGTGCTTGATTTTTGAATCTTTGCAACTCCGTTCGCCTTGAAATTTGTGCCATGGGATCTTTATTAGCTGTTTGACTTGTTCATACTGATGCCTCGTGCTGACCTGCTATTTATAGCACATTTCTGGAGGTGGCTTGCTATTTATAGTAACTGCTTGTTTCTGATATCTCCACAACTCTGTTTGATTTGAAATTCGAATGACGTGCTCCTCACCATGTGACTTGCCTGTTGACACTGGCGTCTATCGTTGACTTTCTATTTTTAGCCAGTTTCTGAAATGACTTACTATAAATAGTAAGTGCTCTGTTTGCCTTCAAATTTTACCAGCAGATAGCTTGAAAGATGATCACGGTGGTATACACTGGTTTTTGAAAATTCTGACTTTATACCCCTCTTTTTGGGTCTCGAAGCTGGAAATCCTAATTCGACTTGCATGCATATCAAACGACCTCTGTTTGTTCTCGTTTCTGTTGCATTGCGATTAGCTTGTGATTCTGAAGTGCTAGGAGGTGGCTGCCGGAATGCATTTGCTAAAAATAGCAAGTTGTTGAAGGAGTGATTATCTCCGTTTGCATGTAACATCACTGCGAAGCTCTTGAAAAACTCATAAAGAATATGTAGACATGCAAAGAAAATCCTGACATGCAAACCCTAAAAATAGCCTCGGAAGATTGAATTCTGAAAATCGTTACTCACTTTGCATGTTATATCACCGCGAAGGTCTCAGAAAACCCAGAAGGAATCCTTTGACATGCATTGAAAAACTCTTCATATAAACCCTAAAATCTGCTCTGGAAGCTAAACTGCTAAAAATAGTAAGTTGCCCGTTTCAGCTCAAATTTTGCACGCGAGCAACTTGATGTGTTCTAAATGCAGTGTGACTGTTAAAACTTCAAGAACGCTGACGGAATGCCCTGAATTACACACTTACTAAAAATAGTAAGTTGTCAAAATCTAATGAAATTTAGCTGATAATCCACTGGGAGCACACTGATAGCAACGTTAGTCTCTGCTTTCAATTTATTTACTTCATTTGATTCTAGGTTGACCGGGAAAGCACAAACCTTAATTTTCAGACTTGGCCAAATTTCAATCTAGACAGGCACATCCCTAGATAGACAGACAGAACGAGAGAGAGACAACAGGAAAACTAACTAAAAAGCAAAGCCAAAAGATCGAAATGAAGCAAAAATTAGGGGGTCCCCATTTGCAATGGGGTGATGTGTGAAAAAGGTCACAACACCTATTAGCATCAACTTTTGGCTCTTGGATTCTAGCTCGGTCCTCTTGGCATCTGGAATCCAAACATATGTAGTCGAAGCAAACACTCTAAGATGAGTGATTCTTGGTTGCCTCCTAGACCATGCTTCCTCTCAGGTCATCTTCTTGACGGAAACCTATGTGGGAGACCAGTTAAGAAGGTATATTGCAGTATACAATGCCTCAGCCCAAAACTTCTTGGGAACATTTTTGTTCTCAAACATACATTGGGCCATTTCTGTGATGGTATGATTTCTCCCCTCAACAACACCATTCTACTGAGGGGTATAGGGTGTGGTAAATTGATGTTGAATACCATGTTTAGCACAAAATTCGGTGAACTAGTTGGAACAAAACTCAGCCCCATTGTCTAACCTAAGAGTTATGATTTGATATCCAAACTCTTTCAACTAATGCCTTAAAATTTTGAAATTCTTTAAACACTTGTGACTTTGCCTTGAGAAAATACACCCACATTTTCCTACTAAAACCATTAACAAACAAGAGTAAATACCTAGCACCAATGACTGATGCAATATTCATTGGTCCACAAACATTTGCATGAACCAACCGTAGAGCCTTGGATGCTCTCTAAGAATTTCCATTTGAAAATGGAGTACGATGCTGCTTCCCTACTTGGCAAGCTCTACAAACACCATGTGTCTGCTGCTGAATCTCAGGTAAGCCTTCTACCAAATTCTCTTGAGCCAGCTAAGAGAGGTAGTCAATGTTGAGATGCCCATACTACTGATGCCAAAGAGTGTCGATAGATGAACTCCTCGCAACCAGTGCATGCTCCAGAGGATCTCCAATATCAAGCAACTAATACAAACCATGATCCTCGAGCCCAACTACCACAGTTTTCTTGGACTCCTTAACAACAATTCGACACTTGTGTGAACTAGAAATGATTTCTAACTTCGGACCGTGCTACATAATCTAACTCACCGAGAGCAGATTAAGCTCCATGCCCGACACATAGTATACATTGAGAAATATTAAATTTCTCCCACATATGTGATTTAGACGTTGCCCTTGCTAAAAATTGTATACTCTTCGCCACCACCAAAGATGATGGAATCAAAGCAAGCCATATACTCTGTGAACCAATCTCTCCTATTTGTGAAATTTCGAGAGGCTCCAAAATCAATGTACCACGCAGATGATTTGACATGATCTGCTGGTCGTTTGGCCATCAATGCATAAGAGGTAGACGCCTGGTCAGACTGCATAGATGCCATCCCTTTCATTTTCCAAAGCACGAAAAAATGAGGTAAAGTGTGTGATCAGCTACCACTAAACCTTGGACAATTAGCTAGCACAACTCCCACGATTTTGTAAAAAAAGTCTAAAATGAGGCTTAGAAAAGCAAGATTTTTTCAAAAAAAAAACCTCCAAAAAACTCAAAAAGACAAAGATTTAAAAAAAAATTCAAATAACTCTGAAAAAGCAAAACCGGGTGCTGAAAAATCTTCAAAAAAATTTCTAAAAAACAAGATTTTTTGGAAAAATTTTCAAAAAACTTCTGAAAAAACAAGATTTTTTCAAAAAATCTTCAAAAAACTCTAAAAAAAAAGATTTTTTTCAAAAAAAATCTTCAAGACACCTCCAAAATTCGCTAGAAAATCTAGAAAATCAGACCACAAATCTTTGAACAACAAAACCCTAGGTCACCCACAAAAAAATTGCAAAGATCCGGCAAAACACAGAAAAAGATAGGTCGTTGCCTTCAAATAAAGATACACCCGTCACTGGAGATTAGACGAGATCTTTAGAAATTTGCAAAAAAAAGGACACACAAGTGCGAGAACTTCTGAAAATCGCCAAGAAGAAATCTAGAAGTAACCCTTAAATCTACTTTGAAAATCTTCAAAAATCTACTTGAAAAAAAAAATCGATTTTCTTTTTTACAAACCCTCAATTTTTATTTAAGAAAAACTTCTGAAAATTTCCAAATAATCTTTAGGTAATCAGCTACGAATTTTTATTGCTCAAAAAATTCACCAAAAATGAGCCTATGCTCGAATACCATGAAATGATAATTGATATTTGATATTCATTATTTACAAAAGAGAGGAATACTCCTTATATAATAAAGTACAAGACGATGTTTCCAAAGAGAAACAATCATTAACTAAAGAGAACTAAAGAAAATAACTAAAAGTTAATAAAAGCTAACTGAAGTAAACTAAGTTAACTGAAAGTAAACTACCGACTAACTAAAAGCTAAGATGATCATTAAATATTACAATAATACTTTAATAGTGATACCCTAATACAACATTTCAAATTTTTATGCCTAACAAAGGCTATTCTTGGCTTTCACTTTATTTTCCCATGGTGCCTACTTTGAAACAAATATGGCTTCTACAATCCCTATTATCAATTTGGCAACAAAAATTTCACACCATTTGATCACCTATGTTTGAACCAAAGCTTGCTCAATTTGGTTGGTGTATTCTTTTCCAAGGCCTTCCCATTGGTTTCAAGTTAACCTACTTGGGGATTTCGAATCTTGATGTCCTTTCTATGGTTATCAAGAGTCTCTCAAGCATCTCTTATGGTTCTATCCCAAAGCTTAGGATGATTGGACTTGGATTCACAATTTCTTCAAGCCTTTTAGGCCTGAACATATTTTGTTGCATATGGTTTTATTAGGGGATTGGCCTCAAATCCCTTCCAAATACAATCAAACTTGGCATTCTTTTAGGGTGGAGATTCCTTTTATCATCTAGAAAGATAGAAATTCTAATATTTTTTCTAGTTGTTTTGTTGATTGCAATTTCTTGCTTTACACTAAAGCTATGATATGTTCGAATGTGTTTATACAAATTCAAGTGCAAGCGAATAAAGTTGCACTTGAGGTTGCTCACTTACAAGTTTTGCTAGATCATTGGAATAATGCCCCTTGTGTTGTTGCCAAGGTTCCTTTGACTCCCACCTCCTATCGAGCCCAATCCTTGCCTCATTGGTGTCATCGAGAATGTAGTTAGTGTAGCATCAAAAATTGTCACCCTTGACAATTTCACACTATGTTTTGCTCCCCTTAATTTATTGGACCTAATTAAGCACCTAATTTCCCAAATTGTGCATTCTATGACCTATTTTTAACAATTTCCAACAAATTGCAAGCATAGAACAAATGCATTTATTTAATGTTTTGCCCCCGACACCTAAATCTTCAAAAAATAAGGCCAAGACTGGGATGCCCTTGGGCGGCTCTGTCCCCCTATTTTTTCAAGATCAAATTTTGAACATGTTAATGTTGATATTTTAACATTTGAAATTCAAGTTGCAAAGGTCGGCTATCAGGATCTAATTTTTAGGAAATTAGCATAATTGCATATAAATACCTAGTTATTGCATCATTTGAAATCTATCTAGCAACAAGTGAATATTAAGAGCAAGAATTATTGCCAAGAGCAAGTCAAGAGCAGCATTTCAAAGATTCATTGCAGCAATTCAAGATCTAAGCATCATATCAAATCCTATGTGAGTTCATGTTTGTTCATGTTATCATTGTTTGTAAAGGCTAACCCTTGTTTTAGGTCTACAAGCAATTCAAGAAAGCAAAATCCAAGAACTTGAGGTGATGTGTTGACTTCAGTGCTTCCTTCAGTGCTTCAAGGAAGCCATTGAAGGGTGGTGAGTCGCAGCACTTTTTGGATTCGTCATTCCTTCCTATCATTTATCATTCCATCATTGACATTGCCATTGTGGAAGTGGAAACACTAACCCAATATAGTGTCCCACCCTGGTAAGGCTTCTAACTTGCAACTTTTTCTTGATTAATTTCAATTTTGCTCATGGGATATTTTGTCAAATACTTAACGGTATGTTGCAAGAGAGTTTAGTGTCAATGTTCATAAGAAGTGTGTCATGTCCCTGTTTTAGCTGACACTGCTTGTCGAGGAGGTTAGCCTATTATTCGATCCTCGTAGGCTGGCAGGAGAGTGCAGAGGATCATTTGGGGCAGTTACTCAGTGTTTGGTAGCTCCAGTTTCCCAGCGGTTGTGTCGAGGTTGGGCCTTGAGGAAGTGTTCGGAAGTGCTTTTTAGAACTTTCTATTTTTAGAAAGTTAGGTCGAGCGGAAGAAATTGCTATTTTGGGGCGGGGCTTTGGTTGTCATTCATTTCGAGTCGACCAGTTCGAGGTTTGATGGGGCAGATACTAAGGAGTATTTAATTAATTATTAAATATTTAATAATTTGACTTTATATTAAAGTCACTTTATTGAAATATTTAAATATTTAATTATTTGGCTTAATTATAAAGTATTTATTGTACTTTATAATAAATTATTAAATGTGACTTAATGAGTATTTTATATTCATTAAAATATGGACGCCAATAATTAATGTTTTCTCCTAAGTTCTAAAGTGCGAATTAAATCATTTAATTTAAATGATTATTTTAAAGGAGTTGGGTCGAATTTTTCAAAGGGCAGTATATATTCTCAGTAAGGACAAATCGAACCATTATGATATGATATTCTAATTTGTCTTGTTTTACTCTGAGCATTGGAGTTTGCAAACCTTAGGGTTTCTGGCAGACGATCGTTTCTGAAGAACGAAAACTCTTGATTAAGCGAGGCCCAGGCATGTGAAATACCGATTGAAGCTTACACTTGGTGATTTTATACGAGAGATCTGATTGTGCTATTCATCACTTTTTAGCGAGAGGTTTTGAGAGGTTTCAGAGATAATCATCAGCAGACAGGGGCGACTTGAGCAAAGATCAGTTATCAGTGTTCTGGCACATATTACAAGAGGCCGTACTTTTTAATTTATTGCTGTAACTGGCCGTACCAGCAAGGCCGTACCTTTATTCCTTCAGAGATTCGACTTCTGCTTACAGATTCTGGCATTGAGGTCTAGGCG
Source organism: Sequoia sempervirens (assembly GCA_007258455.2). NCBI lineage: Eukaryota > Viridiplantae > Streptophyta > Pinopsida > Cupressales > Cupressaceae > Sequoia > Sequoia sempervirens. Next base: position 291,539 of record VDFB02000123.1, on the reverse strand, counting down.
TTGGATTTCTCTGGGACATTTTTGGAGATCTTGCATCGTTTTCAGAGCCTGGAGCTTCATTCTTATTTCTGGCCGTACCATTCAGCATTTATTACAGCCGCCATCAGGTTCTTTTCACAAATAATTCATTTCTTATGCATTTATCAACTTTCTTCATTGTAAAAGCTCTGGAAAAAAATAATAAAACAGTGCGCCTATGAACTCTGGCATATTTAAGATCATTCTGAGAAGATTTAGATTTGATTTGAATTTTTTATGAATTTACTTAGCATTTCTAGAGAAATCGCAATTTTTCATTTTGCCTGTAAGAAACTTCAAAAACACAAAAAAATCGAAAATTTGCAAAAACAATACAAAAACGATTAGGGTTTCAATTTAAGAACCACCAGGGTTACAGCGATGGTATCAAACCGCAGATCTCACATATCTGTGCTTTTCGATTATTTGAGAATCGATTGCATTTTGGGTTACCTTTTGGGCAGATATTATTCGATTATACAGTGGCAAGGGACGAGGCAAAGAGAGACAAAGGTTGGACAGGTCACGATCCAGGCGAGACAATATCAAGGTGCTTGGTTTCACGGATCCAGGTTACGGCGGTGGTAAGCAGGTGTTGCAACTCTAATGGCGAGCGTGGTTTCCTCGAGAGCTACGGGGATCTAGGAGGCACATGCGGAAGGGTGACCACCAATGAGGGAGTTCGGAAGGCGATAATATGATGGATATGATGTCTGGGTTGATGGGTACCATTGAGCGATTATACCCTGACCACGCTAGGCGATTGGAGCCGGACGGGCGGGGTACGGTGGATCTGACCATTAGCATCGACACCTCGGCGGCCGTCCAGGTCTACTCCGGGGCGTAGGCGAGCCAGCCTACTTTCTTACCGGGGAGACTCCACCTCGGACTCCGAGTGACGCCGAATGCGGCGTAAGGGAGTTTCCCGGCCACGAGTCGCATGTCGTTGGCAGACTTGATGAGATTTCATGGTGAGTACATGTCATTAGCGCCTGAGATCCGGCAGGCACTTACATTTCACGAGTTTATAGATGTCTATAAACCTAGAGGAGGAGGTAGATTCGACCGTAGACCCCCACAGCATCAGCAGCAGCAGCCACAGGTGAATAGAGATTTGCAGTATGCGGTGAGCAAGATTACGCTGCCATATTTTGATGGGTCAGAGAAGACATCAGCTAGGTCTTGGGTCCAGAAATTGGACAACTACTTGTCACTTAGGCCTATGCAGGAGGATGAGGCAATTAAATTTGCTACTTTACATCTTGACGGAGTAGCACACGATTGGTGGCACCATGGCATGTACACGCTAGGCCATCATGCAGTCAATACCTATCGAGTTCCTGTGAGGCCAGTGAGAGATTCGATGAAAGGATCCAGTTGTATTTGAGAGGTTGGCTCGGCTCGAATGACGGGTAGTGCGGGCCCTTGATGGCGAGTTGAGTGGCAGGTCATGGTGGCAGGGATTTGGATGGGCAGTCATACTGTCGTTGAGGTTTGGCAGACCCACATGAGAGAGTTAGGTCAAGCGTTTGATCCTACTACACTTGGGAGGCGTCACGGAGGAGCAGGAGTATGGGCTTGCTGCTCAGAAACAATTGGGTCTAAAGACAGACCGCGTGCTGTCGAGGAGAAGTCGAGACCTTGAGTTCACGGAACCAAAAAGTAGAGCCGGTTGCGAAATTGATGATGCAACTAGGGAGAGATCACGAGGAAGAAACAACTCTGTTGGTGCAAGCACCTGATAAGGAGCATGATTGTGCGGGAGCTGGGGGCGAAATGGCCGCGCCATGTGGTTTACCTATGATGATGGCAGATGCGATGATTCAAACCCAATGAGGTTGTTTGAACATCACGGTAGGTACCTCTGATTTTGACGTGCCAACTTATCCCGGGTGCTCTACTAGTGGGATGACTCAGCCCCGAGTTCGAGAGTTAGTGGAAGGACAACGATGTATTACTATAACAAACCGGGAGCCACACACAATTTGTTGGCGAGCCGATAAAGCAGATGTGAACTCGAGGCGATTTAACAGATTGATTGGTGGCAGATGGATATACACTCACTTGCACTCGACGGATTTGTAATCTCACTCTCATGCTGACTGATTATGAGTTGCAGGCAGACTTTTATGTAGTCAACCTGGGTGGGATGGATTTAGTGCTGGGTATGAGATGGTTGCAGGACATTAGTGTGTTCACCCTCAACTTGCCTAAAATGGAGATGAGATTTGAGGTACAGGGCAAGAAATATGTGTTGAGGGGTATTACAGATGGCAGCCTTCGTTCTATCTCTCTCGTTAGTGGGAAGAGCGAGAAGGTAGAGGAGGATTTTGTGCAGACCAGGCATGGTTATGCTCAGTACCCCGGGGGTTCTGAGGCAGTCGTTTGGGATCAGCCTAGTGGTTTGGTTCCGTTTGTGACCAATCCATTGTTTGAGACAGATGTTATATCTTCATACGACAACCCGCTCTTTGAGTTTGATATGGGTAACTCACCTGATCCTGGTCTTGAGCAGAGTGATGATAGCGTTTGGGATTCTACTAATGCACTAGGATTTCAGACTAAGCTCACGGAGGAGTATCACAGTGTGTATATGGTGCAGAGTGCATATAGCTTCGGGATTAATCCGCATGTACACAATTTGTTTCAGGTGCACAGTTTTGGTATGCACGTGCTCGATATGTTGGATGATAGTATATCTCGTGCAGTTTTAGGGGGTAAGTGTTGCTTGTCGTTTGACTTGCCTCCTTCTGAGTTTCTTGATCCTATGCCGGACCACACTGAGGTTAATAGGGAATGGTATTCTATTCTTGCTGATCAGTTGTGGGAGTTACGAAATTCGATTGTGGCCGGTGGAACAACGACAGTGCCTCCTTAGGATCGGGTAGTCTGGTGGCATATTTGATTGTGAGGACAACAATTTCGAGATGATTTATCATATCCCCGTTTGGCCCGACACTGTTGTCGAGAAGTTAGCCTATTATTAGATCTCGTGGCGGAAGTCACGGGAGGATCATTTAGGCGATTACTCGGGTGTTTGGTAGCTCCCGGTTCGCGTTGTATCGGGGTTGGAGCTGAGAATCTTCCAGTGCTTTCGGGAACTTTTCTATTTTTAGAAAAGTTGGAATTCGGTAATTTGCCTTTTAGGCAGGGGCACACGGTTCAACCATTCGGCCTCGAGAATCGACCCGATTGACAGTTTGATGATCAGACAGATAAGGAGTATTTAATGAATTATTAAATATTTAATAATTTGACTTTATATTAAAGTCACTTTATTGAAATATTTAAATATTTAATTATTTGGCTTAATTATAAAGTATTTATTGTACTTTATAATAAATTATTAAATGTGACTTAATGAGTATTTTATATTCATTAAAATATGGACGCCAATAATTAATGTTTTCTCCTAAGTTCTAAAGTGCGAATTAAATCATTTAATTTAAATGATTATTTTAAAGGAGTTGGGTCGAATTTTTCAAAGGGCAGTATATATTCTCAGTAAGGACAAATCGAACCATTATGATATGATATTCTAATTTGTCTTGTTTTACTCTGAGCATTGGAGTTTGCAAACCTTAGGGTTTCTGGCAGACGATCGTTTCTGAAGAACGAAAACTCTTCAGAGATTAGGCAGACTGAGGCTGTGAAATACCAGCTAAAGCTTGCACTTGGTGATTTCACACAGAGATCACAGATTGTGCTTATTCATCCTTTTTGGCAGAGGTTTTCAGAGGTTTTCAGAGATAATCATCAGCAGACAGGGGCGACTTGAGCAGAGATCAGTTATCAGTGTTCTAGCACATATTACAAGAGGCCGTACCTTTTTATTCATTGCTGTACCTGGCCGTACCAGCAAGGCCGTACCTTTATTCCTTCAGAGATTCGACTTCTGCTTACAGATTCTGGCATTGAGGTCTAGGCGTTGGATTTCTCTGGGACATTTTTGGAGATCTTGCATCGTTTTCAGAGCCTGGAGCTTCATTCTTATTTCTGGCCGTACCATTCAGCATTTATTACAGCTGCCATCAGGTTCTTTTCACAAATAATTCATTTCTTATGCATTTATCAACCTTCTTCATTGTAAAAGCTCTGGAAAAAAATAATAAAACAGTGCGCCTATGAACTCTGGCATATTTAAGATCATTCTGAGAAGATTTAGATTTGATTTGAATTTTTTATGAATTTATTCAGCATTTCTAGAGAAATCGCAATTTTTCATTTTGCCTGTAAGAAACTTCAAAAACACAAAAAAATCGAAAATTTGCAAAAACAAACAAAAATCAATTAGGGTTTCAATTTGAGAACCACCAGGGTTCTGACAAAGTGCAATACAAAGAAATGACATTCATCCACCCAAATAAACATTTACATTCAGATGGTAAAGTCTGAAATACATTACATATGGATAATTCTAGCTACAGCCAATATGAAACTTGAAACTGTGTATACTGAAAATATCAGATTACATGCTTTGTTTTTTCAACCTTGTAGCACTAATGACGTATTGCAGACTTATAAGTCTAAACCCCAACAATACAGTTCTGAAATACAACAGCAGATATAATAAACTCAGAATTGAAATAATAATAAATACCACTTTGCCGGGTGGTCACAATTGCAAACTGGGAAGTCTGATATGATTGATCAGCAATAGCAAATCATCTCTCATGGACGCCTAGCTTCAGTTGATTGAATCTCCACCATATTAATACAGTTAACTGTTGGCAAAGGCTTGGACACCTTTAATAGAAGACTCAGCAACACCTTACTCTAGGCGACTCATCTAGAAACTTAAACACCAGCCTCAGCAGTGTTGTATGGCCTGGCTGATGACAAAGGTGCAGCCTGGCAATGGCTGTATGGTACGGCCTGGTAGAGGGTTGCAGCAACTAGTAAAGATCACTAATAATCTTGCAATCAACTAAAGGGAAAACTCCTACTCAAACCCTTGATATTTATGTTGATAAACACTTTGAATGTGAACACATGTGACTCCCACGTGCTGAATAATGAAGCTCAAACAGCTGAAAGTGTATCAGCAATGTTTATCCTTGTTCTTCAATTGATATTCTTCATAAACCCTTGAGTAATCTTCAGAAATCTCTTCCAATGAAGCACAATGTGTCTCCTGAAGTGAAGCCACCAATATCTGCAACTCTTAGGTAATCTTCTCACCTGAAGGTAGCTCAATCGAAGAGAGGCTGCATTCTCTAAGATTGGAATTTACAGCGAAACCCTAGGTTTCTCTCCAAAGCCAAAGCTTCTTCAAAATCGACAAGTGTTGAATGATCAAAAGAATGAATTCATTTTCTTTTCAAAACGTTTTTATACTTCCTCCAAATGGGTCAATTTCTCCAAGAGGCCCTTTTAATCATTTAAATATCATTAAATGTATTTACTTTTAATAATTCTTTTATAACCTCTTAAGTGGGCACCCAAATCCATGCTTTTAATGAACTGACTTTATAACTTAAAATAATCCTTTTAAAGCAAGGTCAATAAAGTCATATGATATTCACTCCTTTATATTTTGACTTAAATATCATTAATGACCCCCTTTAATATAAAGTCAACTCAAGTCATTAATATATGCACTTTAATAACTTGACTTTATATTATTAAATGACCTTTAATAATAAAGTCAAATAACTTTAATGATGTGCACTTTAATTAATTAATTAATAATTATTAAAGCTTTACTTTAGTAATAATTAAACTCCATAAATAATCGTCATTCTTCAATTCTGACTTCACCATCGGCTTACCCACTGCACACTCTGCCCAACCGGATGCCTTACTAAAAATAGTAAGGTTGGCTTCTATCAACACACTAACTTACTATAAATAGTAAGTACATACAAATGAAGCCAGAAACCCCTAAATAACTTAGCCTCAGAATATACCAACGACCTAGAGAGGAAAACACTGTCAACTACCACCTGAAGAGCTCATTAATGCCCAAACGAGAACCTCTAATCCACAACACTAGCCTACGAGGGTCAAATGATAGGCTAATCCTCTGAACTCTGATGCTCATAAAAAAGGGACATAACACATGGGGTTTGACTAAGGCAAGCTCCTAAATAGTACAACCTTTCCTCTTTCTTTGAATGTGCAGGTTTTAGGTTTAGAGAGGATTGAAGGAATTTTGAAGACCATTTGTCCATTGTTGCATTCAAAACCATACACCTTGTCAACTCATGAACCTACAGAATTATCCGACAATGATCTGACAAATTTGCAGGCGAAAATCGGGAGCTCGTATCCAACATTAGAGGACTGAGAAAACAGATCTAGGACACCCCTACAAGGATAGAGACACCCTTGGGCACCTATGTCCTCCTATTTTGATCAATACCAAATTTATATGACAAGTACACAACACTCCGCCCTTCCCAGATCTTCCTGCAAAATCTCTGTTACAATGTATCAATTATTGGAATCTTGCATTTTTCGTATGAGGGTACATAGTCTAATTGGGTTAATCAAGGCAAATCAATTCCAATCCATTTTCAAGGCTCAAAAAGATGCAAATCCAGGTCTACTTGGCTCTCACCTTCATGGTTGAAAGTTGATCTAAACACCTTGTGGATTTTGCATCCTAATGTACCCTTGAAAAAGGAGGAAATTAATCCTAGGTTTTATACATTAAACTTAGGGTCCCCCTTTTTCTTTGTTACAGTTAGTTACTGTGTGGCAATTGGGATATGCATTCATAGGCCTCTCTGTCTCCTAGAACAATAGATCATGCTCAGTAGGGTTGGTCACAACCACTTAATCGCCACTCTACTTCCTCACCACCTCTTGGTGGTCAGAATACAGGGTAGCTAGATATGGCAACTTCCCTTGGTTGGTTCTTCGTATTTCTCTTGTTCATGTTACTAATGAAGATAATCATAATGATAAATGATGGATGGGACCCTCCCATGGACACTTCGGACCTCACTGATGTATGGGGCAATCCGGATAACCACGGTCCTCCTCCTCCCCCCTTTGCTCTTGCTCTTCCTATTTAGTGACTAGTTTTTATTGTTATAATGTTTTCTACTATTAGTTGTAGTCCCATTTGGACTCTAGGGGTGTGACTATTTCCATCCACCTTTTTCTTGTGAAGTGTAACACTATTTTATCAATGGTAATATGGACACTATTCATCAAAAAATAACACTTGATTGGAAAAGGCAACACAAACCCTCAAAATGCTGAAATTCTAACATCCGTGCATTACACACAGCAGATTGGAATTATATATGTCAAATAAATCAAGTATAATTGTTTTCTATCTAATATACCCCTAGATTTTCAAAATAGGATCCAACAAGAATATGAAAACTATTGGAACTGGTTGTTTATTGCTAAGAAATAATTACAAATGCTGATGTACAAAGCTAGAAACAATTTTCAAAATCAACAACAAATTTATTTTCACTCACAAGACCCCTTGTGACTTGTTCATCTGGTAGATCTAGTGGATGAAGAGCAAATTCAGACCTGCATGGCTGTGAAGCCCTAAATTCCTTGATGGCTGAATACTGTATGGCACAAAGGAAGATGGTACAGCTGCTGCTTATGAGTTGTATGGCCATGGTAGGTACAAAATGGTTGATTCGCAGCAGGACACAAATCTGGAATAGCAACTAAAATTATGTCAAACCCTCCTTAGTGCTGGAACCAACAACAATGACTTGAAATGCTGATTACTTCACATATGTGCCACTAATATTGTACAGCTGCTCGACAAAAATCCCTTAAATGGTATGGAATTCTCCCAAAATGCAGGCACTCCAAAAATAGGGAATAAATCAGCAACAAAAATGAGGATAAGCTCTGAAAATGCAACAAGATCCTCTTGATGATATCAAAATGTTTGCTCACAAATCCAATTACCAAAATTTAGAAAACTTGCATGAAATCACCAAAATTCAGCTCCAATGCAACCACCATTTTTAGATGCCCTAGACAGAGATAAAGGTTTACATCCCCAAATCCTGAAATGGAAATCCAACAGGGTTTTCATCCTCAATTGTGAAATTGAAGACAAAGCTCCAATGTTGAAGACAAAATTAAGACAAGATGATGCACAATGAATCCAAGTGCCCCTTTTAAAGTTCTCCAATTTGGACCTATGATTTAAAACTTCCCCCCAAAGTATTTAAAAATAATTTTTTTATTATTAAGTGTTTAAAAAAACTTTTTTTTAATTAATTACTAAGTTACCTATTCTGGTTTAGATCCTAGTTCGGGTTTGTGAATTCAGTTTATGGATCCGGCAAAGTTTTTGGGGGGGTTGGATTCTTTTGGGCTCATCCATACAAAAAGCATGTAAAAATCATTAATATATATATATATATATATATGTCTTGAGCAGAAACAATATAAATATTTCTTAGCATTTTTATTTTTATATACAAAAATATTTATAAACCTTATAAAATGTTAATAAAATTAATGTATTATATAATAATATATAAATATCAATAATATAACTATAAGATAATTGACTTTTAAAAACAATAAATTAAAATTTAGAAATCAAATTTCCACAATGTTTCACTACGCTCCAGATGCTACTCCTGCTTCGCCTACAAAGAATGGTTTTTGCTCGGGTAGCTCATTTCATGGCATCAGGGGGCGTGGGGGTTTGGTGGTCAATGGTGCGTCCCATACTTCCCTTGTGGATGGAAAACCATCCTTCAAAGGTGCCCTGCACAACGCTAGGGCAAGCGATGTCCCTTTGGAAAAACAAGCATGAAAGAGAAACCCTAGCCCGCGGCACCATACAAGGAGAGTTCAAGGTTGTGGGTTGGAGGGTTCTACACAAGGGTATGCAAAGGTGTTGCCTTCTCTTCACCCTTCTAAACATTCTCCCAATGCATATGGCACTTCTGAATCTATTGTTTGGTCAGCCGCTCGTCTACAGTCCTTGAGATTGTTCTGGATGGATTGGCTTATGATAGAGAAGAGTTCTTACAAGACCATGCCCTAATTTGCAGATTTACTAAATTATGGCCGAAGTTAAGTGATTTGCATGCTTGGATTTTGGCATGCTGGAAAGATTTTTTGGAGGAAGAAATCTGCATTTTCCCCTGTGCCAAGGGTTTTTCATTCTTGAATTTGAATCCACAACAAACGAGGATTGGGTAGTGGAGAATGGCCCTTGGGTTTTCAAGGTGACTTCATGTGCAAGAAGCCCTAGAATCCTTCGTTTGATCCCAAATCTGAGACCTCCACCTTTTTCTAGGTACGTTTACCCTATCTTCCATTTCAGTTTTGGGAAATAGACTGTTTGCAGGCAATTGGCAATGGTTTAGGGAAATACCATTGTTTCTCAGAAGAAACAACTAACTATCAATGCTCCACTTGCACTCGAATATGTGTGGAAATGGACTTATCCAACGGGCTACTTGTAGAGATTTCGTTGAAGGTGGGATATCGTTGATGGGTGCATCTAGTAGATTATGAAAAATGTTGTTGGAAGAATGAAGGAGTCCTCCGGTTTTGTTGTTTTTGTTGTCATTGATGCCAACATTGTTTGGTTTTCTGCTCATCCGGTAAACTCTATTTGTGCTACATTGATCCGGTAATTTGGTCCGGAATCACTCTAGGTAGAAATTTGGTTCATATACTTTTGTTATGTTATTCAGGACTACTAGATGCAGCTATGGTCAAGGATTCAGCAATTTTGGTTGAATAAGTTGAAAATGGTAGATGACAGTTGTTTTGCTTACAGTTTTTGACATGATCTTCATCTAGCCGACTTAATCAAGAGGTATATGTTTCATGGATGCTTAATGTGCTTTTGTTTTGGTCTGAGCCAACCTAACTTATGCCTGGCACGTTTTGTTTTTCAAGCGTCAAAGATGTTTTTGTTTTGAAGCCGACAAGACCATTTGAGTTAAGTTTGCTTACATCCAACTAGGCCGACCTAATTGATGTATGAAGATGTAATTTTGTATATATATGGAACATCCATATATTGTTTGGAGATATAGATAGGTGTGATAGTGTGAAAATATGTGACAGTGTGATATTGTGAAGCTGCTAATAGTTGTTATGTTCCCGCAAACCGGTGCAGAACTTTTATTTTCCAGAGCTTAATTGGAACTATACTCAGCACACAGAAGGTGCATTCCATCAGTTCACATTTTGGCAGTGAACCACACTCTTTTGTAAAAAATTTTCAAGCTGTGAGCCTCTCAAGGATAGTGTGTCCTGGCAATGTGCTCTGTAATATTTTATGACCGTTTATAATATATTGTGAGTTAATCCACACCGTGGTTTTTCCCACTTTGGGTTTTCCACATAAATATCCTGGTGTCTATGAGTTGTGTGATGTTATGATCTCTTTCATGTTTTTACTTACTGTTGCTGCTAGATATGCTTTAACAATTGGATGGTTAATAATCAAATGGTTTTGTAGAATACTGATTCACCCCCCCCCTCGCCGCCCCCCCTCTTAGTATTCTGTGTGTTCAACAAAAGTGGCCTTTCGGTGTAGAAAATGCTTCTCTGTAGAGCACTTTACCTCTCAATGTTTGAAGAAGAGTTTCCAAGAGCACAGTAACATGGGTTCCAAGGGTAAGCCCACTTGGTCGATTGGGGTAGAGCCCCAACATTATGTGATTCCTCCCATCCCACAGATGGGTTTGGACATGCCCCCAAAAATCTCACCAAAGCCTATAGTCCCAACAGTAACATGGGTTCCAGCTAGTGGGGGTGATTCTTCTATCAAACACTCGGTGGATGATTCTGCTGCCCACTCTCCTACAATACCAACAACTCCTAAACACTCCCAAGAACCCGAGTCATCCTTGCTGGCTGCAAGCAACTTAGATTCACAAGCTGATCTTGGTTGGACAGAAGTTTTAAAAAAAACAGCTTTATCAAAAGCCAAGCATCAAATGGTTTTAAGATCATCATCACAAGAGAACAGTTGGATGCTTGGCTTAAGACTAAATGTCATAAAGTACTTGAATCTTCCATCTTTGTTCAAATTTGATGATGGAATGGTGGTTATGTTGCCTTGTATGAGAGGTAGTGTGCTAATATTCGTCCTTTGTAGACATGCCAATTCATTCACCGCCAGCTTGTGACAAAACAAAAGACCCGAGGAAATTTGAGATGGAAGGAGAGAACTGGCAGTGTCAATCTGTGTGATTATCAGATAAGGGCTTGACCTATACTACCTATGATTTTCCCATGCACTCTACTGGCAGAGATTCCTAGTGTTTCCAGTCAAGTTTGAACTGCTGCTGTCTACTGTCAAACAAATTTATTTTCAAGAACAGAAGAACAGATGAGTTTTTTCGGAAGAATAGATGGGTTTTTTCATAGCCTTTGAAGAACTTCCTTAGGCTTTTTAATTCCTTTAAAAAGAAGATTTCATGCCCCTGGTTTTCAAGATTCTGGAATGCTTAAGAAGGTAAGCAGTTTAGATGTTTGTATGGGATTTATCAAGCTTGATTGGAGAGTTTATAGGAGCTGAAAATTGATAGGATGGGATCCTGTGTTGTCTCAAGGTTATCTCTTTCGCCTTCCCCTCTTTTACTCAATTTGGGAGCTTTATTTGTCAACTGCTGTGGTTTATTAGTGACCTTGTTGTTTCTGTGTCTGGATGTTGGCTGGAAAATTCTGTAGGGGCCCTTCTCCTTTCTAAGTCTAGTTTCTGGCATGTGTGGCTTGGCAATCTGGAGGAGGTGTTATGGTTGAAATTTGGTCTAGAGATAGAGCTGGATCCCTGCCTCGTGCAGAGAAACAGGTCCATCCCTCTTCTGCAGTTCTCCCTAATTCCTTCAGTTTCCTTCCCTCGGTTATTATGAAAAAGAATGGTTTTAAATGCATGATATTTGTTTTTCTGCTTTCTTTCAACAAGGTTGAGGCAGCGTTTCATCTTTATTTCCAAATAATTTCTCAGTATTTTATTGTTTTTGCAAAATATCCAGTTTGTGGCCTGGAAGTAGTAGTTGATAAAGGTTTGCAGTATCTAACAAAACCTTTCACACCATACTCACAAGTTCACAATAACCATCTGAAGATAAGTAACAAATTGAGGTAGATTCCTCTAATTAGAAAGAGAAGGAATACTGGTCTATGATAGCTGTGATTGAACTGATCGACTATGTTAAAACTGATATATAAGATTTGATACCTTCTAACACTTAATTTCTACGTATAGGTGGTTATGATGTTGGCCTAAGCAGAACCTTTATATTCTTTGTTTTAAACGTGTGTGTGTATAAAGTTGTCGCAGTATTTCTTGTTTATTTCCAAATAATCTCTCAGTATTCTATTGATTCTGAAAAATATTCAGGTTGTGATCTAGATGAAGCAGTTGATAAAGGTTTAGAATAACTAGCAAAACCTTTCAAACCATGCTTAGCACAACAATCTGAAGATAATTAACTAAATGAGGTAGATTCCTCTAATTCGGAAGAGAAGAAATAGTTTTCTGTGATAGTCGTGATTAAACTGTTCGACTGTGTTAAAACTGATAAGAGAAGATTCAAAGCCTTTGAACAATGAATTTCTACCAGTAGGTGGTTATGATATTAGCTTATGCAGAACATTTATATTCTTTGTTTTACACACCCACACATATAAGAGGTGCGGGATTTTAATGCATACCCAACTTCCCCTGACCTGGGAAGATGGAGGCTCCTTATCCATCCCCTCAATCGATTGGTAAAGGCTTGTTGACTGGTTGACCGGAGATAAAAGAGAGAAGCGGATTTGAAGGTTTTTCGCTCTTGGTGCTTCCCTACCAATAGAGATTGGGATTAGATCAATCCCTAGAGAAATATATTTTTCTCCCTTCACTGACATGGCTGTTTGGTCGAACATAAATGACATGCGCAGGAGAAGAAATTTGAAGCACAATCTGACTACGATTATAATAAAAGCGACACGAATCTCTATCTCTACAAGTGTTTTATCTAATGCATAAATCTGCAAATGTTATTTAACTTATTTCATCCCTGTCCCACGATGACTTATTTATATTAGCAATATGCATTCTTATTCTGTGTGGAGATTCAGGCCCAACAGCCTATGGACTTGGGGTGAAGGCTGTTCTCCAAATTTCTTTTATTGCAACCTTATCATAAGAAGAAAGAGGAGCTGCTGAGTTTTGATGATCCCTTGAGTCTGGAACTGATGGGTGAGTGTTTCAGCCTGTAAGACCCTGCGGCCTGCAGTGGGGGGCATCTTCCTATTCATAATGAGAGTATATAAAGGGAAAGATGAGATAAAAGATATTTTTTGACTCGTCGGTACAGTACGAATATACTTAGTGTTTTCCGCCCTATGGCTTTTGCCGAGGCAAGGGAGGTGAAGCCTTGCATGAGGGAATCTGCATTGCATTGCTTGAGGCTTTGACCTCTCTTCTGTGCTCCTATATTTTGTTTGTGAAAGAAAAATGCATTACAGAAATTCTAACCGTTTGCAGTTTATAGTGATCAAAGCTGGCTAGTATCAGATATCGGATTTTCAACGTACATGTCGATTACTTGTTCTCACTTCGCTGTCATTAGAGAACTACTAAACCCATGATGTGAATCGAAATCATGTCAAAGCTAATTTGACCATGAAAAACAAAAATTCTATGTTTGGAATGCAATGCCGTATTGAGCAAGGCATTTCAAATTCAATTATCATGTAATTGATTGATTTCTCAAGAACCATGGTATAGAAATCTGGAAAGAATTTTTTAAACAGAAATAAAACGGTAAAGAAATACTTGCCTCTATGAGAACCAGGGTAAATGCTTGCTTGAACTCCCATCCTCTAAGAAAACACCAATAGATAAAGTTGTGTTTTCTTTAGAGCTTATGAAAACCAATTGGCTGTCATCTGAAACCCATGAAACCAATTACAAATGGGTATATGGAAAGAATTTTTCATTGTGATATGTGCAAAGGGAAATTCTCCGACATCGTTCATCCAAACTTCCATAGCTTTTTCTTTTGTGCTTTTTGACAGTCTGTTTTTCACCTATTTTAATTTAAAACAATGATCTACGTTTCAGCACTGAATGTATGTTAATCATTCTCTTGTCCAACAATGAAAACTGGAGTTCTAATTGATGGGTAATGTTTACAAGAAAGCTTAAATGGGTAGTATACGCTTTTGTCTGAACACCTGATAAGCACTGAAAAAGGAGGTTACCTATAGGGGATGGAAATGGAATAAATAATTTATATGGGACAGCAAGCCATCTTTGCAAGCAACGTTTAAAAACTTGGGATACAGACATTTATACTTTACTGTTCTGGTCGCTCAAAGTTCGAACATGTAAACTACCTTTAACTACTTTTTGGGATCATCACAGTTGTTATTTTGCTTTCCCTTTTGAGTATTGAACAAGCTGTTACAAAGAATAAGTTTTGCTAAAACAAAATTGTACTGAATAAGTCTGCTATTTTTGTTTCACTCAGGTTTTTCAGGTGTGTGTAATTTAGGGGTATATTAGTTATGGGAGACATTATTTTTAGGTACTGTTCAAGAAATTATTTATTAAACACTCAAAAAAACATTAAATTAAAAAATGCAATTAATATTATATATTTTTTATATAATTTATGTTTTTACCTATGAAATACATTAAAATATAATTTTTATATATATTTAAATATATTTAAATTTTAAATAATATTTTATTTTTATTTAAATTTAGAATTTTATTTATTGAATACTTAAATGAATAATATGCATTTTGTCTTTGATTTTTTTTGGTAAATTAAATAGATTATCTATTATTTATTTAACCATTTAATTATTTTTAAAGTGTTTTTTTATATCTAATATTTCATTTACTAAAGATAGCTATTTTAAATAATTATTTATTTTATTATTTTTATATGTGAATTTTTTTATTATATTTGTTAATACATTAATACTAATGTGTACAGTGAAATTTACATTCAAAGTGAATGATTTAATTACTAAAATCCATTCAAAACACAAAAAACAAAATAACAATTGAATAGGGCTGAAAAGAACTCAAACCTCCATGGAATCTAATGAAAACTCTGTATGTCGAAGCTCTCATTGCATAGATTTCCCCTAGCTTGTTGATTTGTATGTGTGCTCAAGTAAATTTGGCAGCATGACATCGCTAAATTGCTCAAAGTTTGCATGATCCTTAAAATGGCTAAGTTTGTTGGTATGTATCAGAGAGGAATAATGGATGGAGGGCTATGATTGATTGAGTGGAGATCAAAGGCTCCTAATGCTTGAGACATCTTACCTCATGAGATGTTGCGAAGTGGCATCATGAGGGGAGATGTGAGGGAGATGATCTCTCAAGCCCCAAGATTTTGACAAGTGTCTTGTTGGGAGGGCTTGACAAGGAGATGGGGAGGATCAAAGTCACAAAGGCCTTCTTTGTCCTACATTCTCAATGTATGACAAGGAAGGGAATAAAAGAATTTTAAATTCTTTTGTATACTTTTGGAAGAAATAATTGTGTGCCTAAAGGACATGCAATCTTTCCCAAAAGGGGAAATATTAATGGGGAGAGTGGTTAGGAGCACAGGTAATAAATGGAAAGGGGTTAGCCCTTTGTGTAAATGATTAGGGGATGGATTAGGTGGATATTAAGACTTAAGCCTAATTATGAGGCAAGTGGGAAAATATGGAGGATGTGACGCCTCCTTAATCCATGATTAAGTGTGTGCACATAATTAGAAAATGGATTAGGATTAGGATTAAAGGATAATGAGGAATGATGGAGGATGTGACATGTTAGGGGGGATTTAAATAAATAATAATTTATTTATTTAATTTGAATTTTTGGATGAGAGGAATTAAGGTTGTGTTAATAATTAAGGGGAATTATTTACCTAAGCTTGGACTTTAGGAGGATAGTAATAGGGTAATTTTAGGTGAATATTGAGATAGGAGGAATATTCAATTAAATAATATTGTTGAAATGAACAAGACAACTAAGAAGGGGGGGTGAATCAGTTGTCACAATCACAATCATCACAAATCTCAAGTAATTATTAGCTCCATATCCACTTTAGTTTGTTATTGAGTATGAGCATGAAGTGCAAATAACAAAAAGCAATATCAACACAAGAAACCTCAGATTTATGTGGAAAACCCAATAAGGGAAAACCACAGTGAGGATTAACTCACAATATAAGAGTAATTGCAAAACCATTTACAAAGAGGCTCACTGCCCAAGATAGGACTCACTGTCCAAATGGGAGGTTCACTGCCTACAGGTAAAGAAAGATAGAAAGAAGAATCCACCACAACAACTTGCACACATCTGCAACCTTGATCAGAGAATTGCAAACACCATCAACTCACTGCTTTCAGGAGTCTAACATATTGAAGTCCTCATTGCCTCAATTCACTTTCACACAATCCCTCACATCTACTTTGCTTCACACACTTGTGGCATTTAATCCTTAACATCTTGTCTTGTATTTATACCATCTTCAACCTTAGAAACTTTCTCCAAGGTTGGCTACACACTCTTCATTTTACAAATCCAAATTAGGTCGATAACTCAACATTCCTGTGGTGGATGAGAGTGAGAATGGACCAAACCAACACTTAACCAAGACCCAAAACAATATCTTGGATCAATCACACACATCCTTAATTGATACTTATCCTTGGCATGATGTGTAAACACCAGGTCAAACAAACCTAATGAAAACACCAATGAACTTTGAAGTACATACTTCTGCAACAAGAAGATAACATGCGGACCACATAACATGCTTCACCATACATTGGAACACATCTTAGATGCCTTCAGATTCATCTACAACAACTACAACAACCTTCATATACAAAACACTTTCCACCAATCCATCCAGACTGTATAGGCACACATAGTAACTCTAAAACTAGTCTTCCAGAGCACCAAACCATGAACACCTTTGATAGAACACAAATAACACCATTGCAAGCCTTCTTACAGATCCACAAGACCTTAAACAAACCAGTCGAGGACTACAGAGCAGATACATTTCTCCCAATCCACAAACAAACAACTCTAATAGACCAATTCACAAACTAATGAACTTAACTTTCACTCTTCATCAAACCAGAAGCTATAATCTAGGATATATCACCCAAGAATGCCCTTAAACAACACTTCGGATCTGAATAAGCATAGGATCAACACAGAAGAAATGTGGAGCACATATCGGAGCACATTTTGAACAC
This sequence comes from Sequoia sempervirens, assembly GCA_007258455.2. Lineage (NCBI taxonomy): Eukaryota > Viridiplantae > Streptophyta > Pinopsida > Cupressales > Cupressaceae > Sequoia > Sequoia sempervirens. The sequence continues at coordinate 274,331 of VDFB02000123.1, read as the reverse complement.
ACACATAATTTTGTCTTCACTATTTATTAATTTTATCAAAAGCACTTGGTAATTCATCATATCAACACACCTGCAACACCACAAAGATAGCTCCATGTACTCAAAACATCTCAACAATATCTCAACTATACATGCACAACCTGCAATCACTTGTTTCCTTTCTTTCAAACAACCTATATTGTGTTGACATCAATGACAACATTAACGACAACACCACCATACTCATTCATACTTGCAACAAATATAACATTGTTTAATTAACATAGAGGATTGGAAAATATGAATTAAATTAAATAAATAATGCTATTTATTTAATTTAATAGATGAAATGAATATAGATGGGAAATTATGGTAAGATTGCTAAAATGAAAGTGGTTAATTTTCGGTGTCTATATTTTTCCCCTCTTCAAAGTAATGTTAAAATAGTGATGTTTCAAAGAAAATAAAAAAATATTGTTGACTCGAAAGAAGAACTAGATGAAAAGATGTCACAATGCAAAGGAAGTGGAAGAAAGGATGTTTTGGATAAGTGACACCCCCTCAAGAGGATGGTCGAGAAAAAAGTGAATTGAGTAGCATGTCAAAAGATGAAAAAGATGCCTAAGGGAGAATCCACACGGAAAAATAAGGAAGAATGGAGGAAAATTGAGGTGTAAGGAAGAAACAAGAGTAAAAATAATGATTATAGTATGCATAAATAATAATTAGGGGATAATTACTATTCATTTTAACCTAATCATTTAAGAGCTCAACGAAGAAGTGAGAAGCAGATGATAGAGAGAATGGCACATTGGTGCAGGAGCACCTACTTGAATACAAGAGTAATTTTAATGTTTTGCTCTTAATATTTTTTGTTTTGTTTTGTAATGTCTCATACATCATTGATAAGGTGTAAGGGGACCTCTTTGAAGCTTAGGTAAAATTAAAATAAAATGGAAACTCGTTTTGTAGGTGTTTCCTTAGTTTTGGTGAAAATCGCAAAACACTGTGTGTTTTCAAAAAAATGTTTTTTCTCCACTTTTAAGCCTGAAACTAAAAACCTAACAGTTTCTGAGTGTTGGAAAAGAAATTATCGACCATGTTTGAGGTTGATGGATATTTTTTGAATGGTGGGAAGCTTTGAAAAGGCATTTTTTATGAGAATAAACAAGAGGCAGTAATTTTTGTTGAAAAAGAAATCTATTTTCCTTAACTTTCTGGGTGACAGCAAATAGAATAATGGAATAGAGCTTTTATTGGTTTCAGAGCATGTAAAGCAACGTATAGAAGTTCTATTTTGTTATTCTTAAATAGTATTTTCATCGCTTTCTGCATTTTATTAAAATCTGTATTTTCTTTAACTTTGTTTTGGACTGGTAAAAGAAACCAGAAATATGGAGTTTTAGCGTTGTTTCTGCTTGCACCAGGAAATATGGACGCAGAGGAAGCAATGCTAGGCTCCAGGCATGTAAATAGTGTAAATAAAGTAGTTGTTAGAGGTTCAAAAGGCAAGCAGAATGACTGTTTCTAGGCGAGTTTGGAGACCCGGCTAGAAAAGACAGTCAAGAGGGCAGAAATCCCAACGTAGCAGGGGTGTGAAATGTTAAAATATAATGTGTATTGTGAATGTAGACAGGTTAAAGAAAGTGTGGAGTGGTGAATAGAAGGTTATTTAATGCTTTTGTGGTTAGAAAAGCAGAATAGGCCAATGAAGAGTCTTAAGAAACCCTAGGTTACCCTAGGTTGGATTTTTCCCCTGTACGAGTAGAAAAAGGCTTCAAAATACAAAGAAGTTGTCTGAGCTTGGAAAAAGAACCAAAGAAACAATAAAAAGATTTGAAAAATTAGAGGGAATAGAAGAGTTCTAGCCTGTCCTTTGAGTTGAGAGGGCTAAAAGGGTTTGAGGCTTGTAGCCTGCCCAAGAACCAAGAACTTTGTTTTTCAGGAAACCATTGGAGAACTGAAGCTTGGTGGTTGTTTAAGCATTGGTAAAGATGACTTTGGAGGCTTTGGAAAGTGCCACACACCCCCGTAACAACGTTGGAAGAGTGGAGGAGTGATCGGTCTTTTGAGTAATAAAAGGCTAGATATTGCAAGTGGAAGAAAGAGTACCAAATAATGTTTTGTAGTAGCAGATTTGCAATGATAGTAGGGTTGCTAAGGTAAACCAGGGATGCCTCAAACAAATAGAGGACCTATAGGTTGTAGGGTGAATGAATTAACACCCTAGGAGTTCTCAGATCAAGGACTCAAAGCAGGGAGATAGAATTGCTCACATCAACCCTTGTTCTATCAGATTGGTATTAGAGCAGTGAAAGATTTGGGAAGCAGTAGCTTATATGTCAGAGGAAGTTGAATCAAGTGAACCGCCAAAGATGGTGACAAATGCACAGTTAGCCAAGATGGTTGAAGAGAAAGAAGAGGATAACAAATCTCTAAAGGAAAGAATAGAACAGCTTGAAGTAGCACTAAACAAGGTGAAACTGGAAGGCAAAGTGCCAAAAGAAGAAGAGGTTGCAGAGGAAGACAAAGTCCCTGAACCTGACCCTGTTCTCGAGGAGGAGCCTTTCTTGAAGGCATTAAAATCCCTAAGTGGAAAAGGACTTGAGGGTGTACCATTATTCCATGGAAAGATGGATCCCGATCTGGTCTTGGACTGGATAGATGGCATGGAGAATCACTTCGAATGTGATGGAGTCACAGAAGCACAGAAGGTGAAGGTTGCAAAATCAAGGTTGAGAGGATCAGCGTTAACTTGGTGGAAGTTTGTCCAGACTGAAAGGGAGAAACAAGGTAAGCAGCCCATATCAACCTGGAAAGGAATGGTTGCTAGAGTGAAAGAAGCCTATATGCCAGATGATTATGAAATTCAGCTCCACAAGAAGAGGCAGAGTTTAAGACAAAAATACCAAGATGTAAACACCTACACGGAAGAGTTTCAGAAGCTTTGCTTGAGATCAAATGTGGCAGAAGATGAAAGCCTGAAAGTGGCTAGATACCTCAATGGTTTGAAGTGGAATATACAGGAAGAGATGGCTTTGCTCAGCCCCAAGACAGTCCACCAATGTTATCAGCTAGCTATCAAGATTGAAGAAAGGAATAAAAGGAAGCATGATCAGTCCTCTAAGGGCAGAGGAAGAGGCAGAGATCAAAAAGGACAGCATGGAGGTTACCAATGAAGAGGTGGTGACCAAAGAAACCAAGGTGAATCAAAGCTTACTGATCATGGAGGTGAAACCTCATCAAGAGGAGGTTTTAATAGAGGAAGAGGACCTCAAGGAGGTTCAAATAGAGGTAGAGGAGCAGGCAGAAGTAACTCTTACTTTGCCACCATGAAGTGTTATAACTGCAATCAGCTAGGCCATCCAGCTTATAGATGCCTGGAGAAAGCTTCATCTAGCAACGAGAAAAGAGTAGCTTATGCACAAGAGGACACCGTGAGTGTAAAGACACATGAGATCAGTCATATAGAATTAGAAGTAGGTGAAAATCTGATGTTTAATAGAGTGTTGATCAAACAACCGGCCAGGGAAGAACCCAAGCAAAGGAGAGCTTTGTTTAGAGCAAGGTGCAAAATATTGGTAAAGGTATGCAAGGTTATAGTAGATTCTGGTTCTACGGACAATATAATATCTGAGGAGGCAGTAAATAAGTTAAAATTGCAAAAGGTACCTCATGCCAATCCCTACAAAGTCACATGGTTGAATAAAGGGCAGAGTGTCTTAGTGAATGAGTAGGTTACAGTGGAATTTTCGATTGGAGGCTACAAAGACAAGCTGATTTGTGATGTGCTACCCATGGATGCATGCCATCTTCTTCTTGGCAGGCCGTGGCAATATGATAGAGGTGTTGTATATCATGGAAAGGAGAATACCATAGAATTCACGAAGGATGGAAAAACCTTCAAGTTGCAATCGTTGATTGAGGAAGATGAAGGGCAGTCCAAGGTTCCTAATATCATGTTGAGCAGTGGCAAAGAGTTCATCAAGGACCTACACCAAGGGAATGAAGGGTATGTGATCATGATGCAGCCCAAAGAAGAGGAAAAGGTTGAAAGGACAGTGTTACTAGCAGCAGTCCAAAACTTGCTTGACAAATACAAGAGTATAGTGAGTGATGGAACACCATCAACTCTACCACCCAAGAGAGCAATAAGTCATCAAATTGACTTCATACCTGGAGCCTCATTTCCTAACAAAGCAGCATACAAGCTTACACCTGAGCAGAAGCAAGAGGTGGCAAGACAAGTGGAAGAGTTGCTGAATCAAGGTCTGATTCAAAAGAGTATTAGTCCATGTGCAGTCCCAGTTGTTTTGGCAACAAAAAAAGGAGGTAAATGGAGACTTTGTACTGATTCTAGAGCAATTAATAGAATCACAATTAGGTATAGATTTCCAATACCTAGGATTGAAGATTTATTGGATTGCCTTGGAGGTGCAAAATTTTACACTAAGCTAGATCTTAAGAGCGGTTATCACCAAATCAGAATTAAGGAGGGTGATGAATGGAAGACAGCTTTTAAGACAAATGATGGTTTGTATGAGTGGAAAGTGATGCCATTTGGCCTCTCAAATGCCCCTAGCACATTCATGAGACTAATGAATGAGGTGCTTAAAGATTTCATAGGGATTTTTGTGGTAGTTTATTTGGATGACATACTGATTTTCAGTAAGACAACAGAAGAACATTTGAAGCATGTGGAGATGGTACTCAAAAGGTTGCAAGAACAGTTGGCAATCAACCTTGAGAAGTGTGAGTTCTTCAAACAAGAGCTTGTGTATCTAGGCTTTGTGGTATCTCAAGGAACGTTGAAGATGGATCCAAGTAAGGTAGAAGCTATCCTAAACTGGCCTACACCAACCACAGCAACTGAGGTAAGGAGTTTTCATGGTTTGGCTAAATTCTATAGGAAGTTTATAAGGAATTTTAGTGGTATATGTGCACCAGTGTTAGATACAATCAAGGGTGGTCAGAAAACAAAGTTTAAGTGGACTTTAGAGGCTAATAAAGGGTTTGAAAAGTTGAAAAAAGAAGTGGCAACACAACCTATCTTGTTATTTCCGAGTTTTGATAAATTGTTTACAGTTGAGTGTGATGCAAGTGGAGTAGCAGTAGGAGGAGTCCTTAGTCAATAAGGTAGGCCTGTAGCCTTCTTTAGTGAAAAACTCAATGAAGCCAAGCAAAAATACTCCACCTATGATCTAGAACTCTATGCTTTAGTGCAGTCCCTTAGGAAATGGAGGCATTACTTGTTGCCCAAAGAGTTTGTGGTCTTCACGGATAACCAGGCACTCAGTTATATCAATACCCAGGAGAAGTTAAGCAATAGACACTTGAAATGGATGGAGTACATTTAAGCCTTCACATTTACCATTAAGCACAAGAAGGGACAGAAAAACAAAGTGGCAGATGCATTAAGCAGGAGGATGTTGACAGTCCAAGAGATACAGCTGAAAAGCATTGGATTGGAAAGTTTTAAAGATCTCTATGTTGATGATGAAGACTTTTTTGAAGCCTACAATGTATGTTCAGACTTTGCAAATCATTTTCACATCAATATGCTGAGTATACATTGCAAAATGGGTTATTATTCAAGGGAAATCTGTTATGTGTCCCACAAGGATCAATGAGAGAAAATCTGATCCAAGAAAAACACAATGGCGGTCTTAGTGGGCATTTTGGTATTAATAAAACTTTAGAGCTGGTACAAAGGTTTTACTATTGGCCTAAGTTAGCACGAGATGTCAAAAAGTATGTTGAACAATGTGTTGTTTACATGAGAGCCAAAGGGGGAGCTAGCAATGTTGGGTTATATCAGCCTTTGCCTATTCCGAACAGACCATGGGAGTGTGTAAGCATGGATTTTGTGGTGGGTCTTCCCAAGACTAAATCTGGTTTTGACAATGTTTTTGTAGTTGTGGAAAGATTTAGCAAGATGAATCACTTTATTCCTTGCAAGACTACACACGATGCAAGCTATATTTCCCATCTCTTTTTCAGGGAAGTTGTGAGAATCCATGGATTTCCATTGAGTATTTTTTCTGACAGGGATGTAAAATTCATGAGTCATTTCTGGAAAACACTATGGAGCAGATTGGGAACTAATTTGTCATTTGGATCAGCTTACCATCCTCAAACTGATGGTCAAACCGAGGTGGTTAACAGAGTGTTAGGTAACCTATTGAGGTGCTTGACAAAGGAATATGGACAGACCTGGGATATGGTGATTTCCCAAAGCTGAATATGCATATAATGATAGTGTGAACAGGACTACAGGAAAAAGCCCATTTGAAGTTGTGTATGGGATGCATCCAAGAGGAATTTGTGAGCTCAGAGACCTTGGAACAATGGAGAATAGGAGTGGACATGTAGAAGACTTCACTCAAACCATGAAGGAGATTCATGAGCAGGTTAAGAAAACAATCACAGCAGCAACACAAAAGTTGAAAGATAAAGTTGATGAGACAAGAAGAGATGTGCAGTTCCAGGTGGGTGATTATGTGATGGTTCACCTCAAAAAATCCAGATTGCAAAAGGGGATGTCCACCAAGTTGCAAATGAAACGGGTAGGACCATGCAAGGTGATAGCTAAGTATGGAAAGAATGCATACAAGGTGGAACTTCCATCGAATTTGGGCATATCTCTGGTCTTCAACGTTGCTGATTTGATCAGGTACAAGGGTACAGTCAATGATGAAGTTCAAAACAGTCAGGAAATCTTTAAAGATATCGGCAATATACCCCTTCCAAGTCAAGGGAAAGCTCAGGCAGAGAAGGTCTTGGAGTCCAGGGTGAAGAAAGCAACAAGGAATAAGGTATACATGGAGCACCTTATCAAGTGGAAGAGCAAACCTAACTCAGAGGCTACATGGGTACAAGAGGATCAATTCAAGAAGCTTGGAATTAACCTGGAACTGATACCACCTTCTAGTCCTTGATCTTCGTGCTGAGAGGGGGAGAATGGTGCAGGAGCACCTACTTGAATACAAACGTAATTTTAATGTTTTGCTCTTAATATTTTTTGTTTTGTTTTGTAATGGTCTCATACACCATTGATAAGGTGTAAGGGGACCTCTTTGAAGCTTAGGTAAAATTAAAATAAAATGGAAACTCGTTTTGTAGGCGTTTCCTTAGTTTTGGTGAAAATCGCAAAACATAGTGTGTTTTCGAAAAAAATGTTTTTTCTCCACTTTTAAGCCTGAAACTAAAAACCTAACGGTTTCTGAGTGTTGGAAAAGAAATTCTCAACCATGTTTGAGGTTGATGGATGTTTTTTGAATGGTGGGAAGCTTTGAAAAGGCATTTTTTATGAGAATAAACAAGAGGCAGTAATTTTTGTTGAAAAAGAAATCTATTTTCCTGAACTTTCTGTGTGACAGCAAATAGAATAATGGAATAGAGCTTGTATTGGTTTCAGAGCATGTAAATCAATGTATATAAGTTCTGTTTTGTTATTCTTAAATAGTATTTTCATCGCTTTCTGCATTTTATTAAAATCTGTATTTTCTTTAACTCTGTTTTGGACTGGTAAAAGAAACCAGAAATATGGAGTTTTAGCATTGTTTCTACTCGCACCAGGCAATATGGACGCAGAGGAAGCAATGCTAGGCTCCAAGCATGTAAATAGTGTAAATAAGGTAGTTGTTATAGGTTCAAAAGGCAAGCAGAATGACTATTTCTAGGAGGGTTTGGAGACCTGGCTAGAAAAGACAGTCAAGAGGGCAGAAATCCCAACGTAGCAGGGGTGTGAAATGTTAAAATATAATGTGTATTGTGAATGTAGACAGGTTAAAGAAAGTGTGGAGTGGTGAATAGAAGGTTATTTAATGCTTTTGTGGTTAGAAAAGCAGAATAGGCCAATGAAGAGTCTTAAGAAACCCTAGGTTACCCTAGGTTGGATTTTTCCCCTGTACGGGTAGAAAAAGGCTTCAAACTCCAAAGAAGTTATCCGAGCTTGGAAAAAGAACCAGAGAAACAATAAAAATATTGGAAAAATTAGAGGGAATAGAAGAGTTCTAGCCTGTCCTTTGAGTTGAGAGGGCTAAAAGGGTTTGAGGCTTGTAGCCTGCCCAAGAACCAAGAACTCTGTTTTTCAGGAAACCATTGGAGAACTGAAGCTTGGTGGTTGTTTAAGCATTGGTAAAGATGACTTTGGAGGATTTGGAAAGTGCCACACACCCCCGTAACAACGTTGGTAGAGTGGAGGAGTGATTGGTCTTTTGAGGAATAAAAGGCTAGATAGTGCAAGTGGAAGAAAGAGTACCAAATAACGTTTTGTAGTAGCAGATTTGCAATGATAGCAGAGTTGCTAAGGTAAACCGAGGGTGCCTCAAACAAATAGAGGACCTATAGGTTGTAGGGTGAATGAATTAACACCCTAGGAGTTCTCAGATCAAGGACTCAAAGCAGGGAGATAGAATTGCTCACATCAACCCTTGTTCTATCACACATGCAAGAGCTCCCATGCACTATGGGATTGAGCGAGGGTGGCAATGTGATAAGGAGGTCAAGGAAATCAAGTGTTCCCACTTGAACTTTCCTCTGTACCCTTAATTTAGCATTTATTACAAGTTAAACACATGTGGCATGTGGATCTTCCCAACCCGATAAGGTGGATCTACCCATGGGTGGAGAAGTGGTGTATGCACCTTAGTTTGGATGGTTACGCTAAAATTGAGGCAGATGCATGAAGTGGTGGATGCACCTCAAAAGGGTGAATTTTTCAAAGGATGGGTGGATGCATCCCAAATGGACAGATCCATTGAAGGATGGGTGAATGTTTCCCAAAGGGGTGGATCCATTGAAGGATGGGTGTATGCATCCCAAAGGGGCAGATCCATTGAAGGATGGGCGAGTGTGTCCTAAAGAAGCGGGTTCATCAAAGGAGATAGAAGAAAAAATAGAAAATAGCATAACACAAGAAGCTAGCAGGTTGGATAGGATGGGTGTAGGCATTGGCAAGTCTGAGGACGTGAGAGAGGTGATATGTTGTACTACATTTGATTGGACAGTCTATTGAGGATGACTAGGCATGCTTGGATGTGTGTGGGCTAGATCATGTAGCACGGATGCTAGTGATTCAAGTGCATCCAATTGTTACTGACAACATTGGTAGATTGATGGAGGTTAGAGACGAGCACCTTCCACCTCTCGACATGGGAGATGACAACCACGTTGGAGGATATTTGGTGGATCCTCTAACTACCTATCAGAAGTCCAAGAGTATTACGATCAAGTGTGACAATACCCACACTCCTAGAGAGACTATTCAAGAGGATAGATTCCTACTCAGGGGATGGCCCTAGACATAGATATATGCCTTGATCTAATGCAGAGGGTGGCACTGTACATGTGTGGGTTGATCAACGGGATGCTCCTACTAGACAAGAGTGGCAAGTTCTTTAGTCTAACACTGGGGAGGTTGTGACCGAGATGATCAACCACCAACAGAGGTATGCATGGAGGCCCTATGTGTTGGTGTAGCTCTATCAAAATATGCACATATTATGTTATCAAGGTGGTCAAAACCTCACCCAAATTATATAATTGTTGTAAATATGGGCTTGGCAGCATATCACAATGACATGATCAATAGGCCAAAGGATGGAAAATGGGTGGAGGAGCCAATTTTTTTAACTGATGAAGAGGATTGAGTTACCAGGAGGTATGATGGATGGTCCACTAGTAGTGAGCACTAAACGAGCTGAAGGAGGGGGACATGGGAGACATTAGGTAGATAGATATGATAGGTCATAGAATGGGAAACAAAACTGAGCAATTTAGTGCCATATAATAAACTGCCATGTAGTGAGCACTTAATTTAATATAGCATGAGATACTATGCACCAAGGTATGAGGAACCAAGATGACATCATATCCTATGCATGGGACTGACACAACAAACAAAATATTAGTCCAACATCTCAAAAAGTCATCGAACTTATTTGGTGGGAATGATGCCGAAAAACTACAAGAACAAAATGATTCCCTAGTGTAACACAAGACCCTAATAGATCTTGGTGGATAGAATGCGAGGAAACCAGGAAGACACAACAAACAAAAATCCCAAATTTACCACTATTTTTGCTATTCAAAGGGCACCATGATATGATGGGTCATGGTGACTTCAAGTAGGTGAAGTAGGAATATCAAAGAAATATAAAAAAAAATATTCAAAAGCCTCTAAAAAATAACAAGAGATCTCAAGTACCATTTTCCATAAGGACGATAGATGGATTGATGTGGTTTGATTTGAGGAATGATATATCTTGCGAAGACCGAAGATGGATGGGGTAGGACCTAGGATTCTTATGACAAGAGATGATCAAGATATTTGAGACTCTAGGGAGCTAATGGATTTTTTTGAAGTACCGGCTTGGTAGAGGATCTTGATGACACAATAGACACAAGGATGGGACCTAGTGACAAGTATGTACAATTATGGGCCTGTATATGATGACACAAGGCTGACCTTATGTATAGTACAATGACCACATCACTATGGACACTATATATAGTTAATGACCAACAAGAAAAAGGTCTACTAATAAAGGACTTTGAGTATTAGGAGTATACTAGGATTTGTGAGGTGCACCCCAAAATAAACAAATTAAGCTTGGGAATTGGGATAGTTAATTTGACTTGTCGAATGCTCAACAATATATTCCATGGGAAAGATGGGGGAGTGGATAGATTATGTATATTATTAGATGAAAAATGGGTGATAAGAAGATGGATGGATGTCTAAACATAAATGGGGATGAGTTAGATAATGAATTTTCCATCTACGAATGGAAAAAGTTTCCAAATTTTCACCACACATACTTTTCTAAGGCACCACCAAAGGATGACTTATTTCTCTTTACTAATTTTTTCTTTTTGTTGTATTTTTATATTTTTTTTGGTTTTTTCAATTTTTTGAAAGATGGGATAACTCAGTTGACTTAGGAATAAAACCTTTTGAGATGGATGATTTTGATAGGTTCATCTAAAGGTTTTCTATTTGGGGTAGCCAATTGATATGCTCTTAAACCATATTTTGTTGTAATGACATAAGGACCCAGCCAATTAGCCTCAAATTTACCCTTCTTCTCCCGATCATGTTGGGTCTGTTGATTTTCCTCAAGTACAAGATCACCAAGTTGGGATTAGTGAGGCTTGATATTATTATGGTAACTTCTTCTTAATTAGTTATGGAAATTTTGGAGATGGTTGTAGTCATTGAGGCATTGTTCATCCAGAAGCTCTAACTAACTTAGGCATACAACTTGATACTCCTTATCATTGTTGATATTTTTCAATGAGATGTGCAAAGATGGGAGTTCCAATTCTATCAACAAGATAGCTTTGGAACCATAAACTAATGAGTAGGGGGTGGAACTAGTATGGGTACAAATGCTAGTTTGGTAAGCCCAAAGGGTGGGATTTAGGTGGAGATGTCAGTCATGACCAGGGTCATTAATAACTTTCTTGAGGATTTTGATTAAGGTTTTATTAGTTGGCTCAACTTGGTCATTTCCTTGAGAATAATATGGAGCAAACCAACGATGTTGGATGTGGAATTGCTCACAAATATTTTGAACATGTTGGGTTTTGAAGGGTTTACTATTGTCGGTAATAATAGTGGAGGGGATACCATGTCAGAAAATGATATGATATAGGATGAATTTGGAAATTTGGTGTCGATAATGAGGGTGAGAGGGATGGCTTCCACCCATTGAGTGAAATATTCAGTGGTGGTGATAATAAAGGTATGTCCATTGGACAAGGGTGGATGTATCTTGTTGAATAGATCAAGACCTCATTGAGAAAAGGGTCATGGTGCAATAATGGGTTACAATGTTTGGGATGGTGCATGTATCAAATCAATGTGTTTTTGACAAGGAATACATTTCTTAATATACTCGCATGCATCATGTTCCATAGTAGGCCAATAATACCCTATTTAAATAAGTTTATTTGCAAGGACCATTTCACTTGTGTGAGCCCCACAAATACCATTATGTACTTTGTGTTATGTTGAATTGACTTTCATAGTTTTTAAATATCCCAATAAGGAGCCATCATATCCCTTATGATATAAGGTGTTTCCTAGAATGGTATAATAGGATGAACATTGGATGAATGATCAACGTTGTTGGCAAGAGAGATTAGGTGGTAAGATGTTATCACGAAGAAATGTATATATATCATGATACCAGGGGGATTGAGGACTAATGATTTTGCACACCATTTTCATATTTGATAAATCATAGGCAAGAATCAGTAGCTATTCAACCAAGAATTCACATTCATGGATGTCACAAGGAGCCAATAGTGACCTTTGCATTTTTTTATTTGTTTTGAAGATGAGTGACTTGTTCAAACTGGATGGAGCTAAAGTACTTAAAATCATCAAACATGAGCTTATATAGAAGAAATTTTTCATCCTTAGTCTAGAATTAATTGTTGACTTATTTGATGATGAGATGAGAGTCACTATAGACATGTAATCGATCAATATTCCATTGAACGACTATTTTCAAACCATCAACAACAGCTTCATACTCAGGGACATTGTTTGTGCATGGAAAGGTTAACCTAAATGACTTAGGTATGAAATCACATTGAGGGGTGATGAAGAGAATACTTGCACCCAACCCAAGTTGGGTCTATGAACCATTAAAATATAACTTTCATGGGGAATTTTCAATGATGGTGAAGACAGACTCATCCAAAAAATCCATGACCAATGGATAAGCATCCACTACCAGAGCATCTGCTAGCTAATCTATGATAACTTGGCCCTTAATTTCATTTCTATCAACATACTCAATATCAAACTTACTAAGAAATATGATGCATTTATCCATATGGCCTGTCAAAGATGTTTGTGATAGTAGGTACTTTAGGGGTTTGACTTTGGATATATGAGCTTGACATAATGACTAACCATGTAATTTCTAAGCTTTTGAGAACTAAACACAACATTCAAGTGTGCCCTTTCCATAGGGGTATAATTAATCTTCTATATAAACAATTGTTCAAATGATGTAGTACACTGTTCTTTCTTTCCCATTATCATCATTTCACATAAGAATTGCCCCTAGTGCAACAGAAGTAGCAGATATATAAATTAACAATGGTTTACCCGGTATGGGAGGAATGAGAATAGGTGGGTTAGCCAAATATTCCTTGATTTTATCAAAGCCTTGTTGACATGAAGTAATCCATTGAAATGAAGTGTTTTTGTGAAGCAAGTGATTGAACATTTGACATTTATCCATCAGCTAAGCTATCAACCTACGAATGGATTGCAACTTTACCTAAAAACTTCTCAATTGTTTAAGTTTCCTAGAAGGAGGCATATCCATAATTTCTTTGAATTTAGTAGGTTCAACCTCTATGCCTCTCCTAGACACAATGAAACCCAATAGTTTACCCAATGTCACACCAAAGATACATTTTTTGGATTGAGCTACAATCGGCATTATTTCAATTGAGAAAAGATGTGTTCAAGCATGATTGAATGTTATTATATAATATTTTATTTACCTATAAAATCATCCATATAGTCCTCCATGATGATTTGGATGAGTTCATGGAAGATGACAGTCATGGCACAATAATAAGTGGCACCAGCATTCTTCAAACCAAAGGGAATGACTTGGTAGAAAAAGGTGCCCATGGAGTCATGAAGGTTGTATTATGTTGATCTTCTTTTGCTATGTGGATTTGATTGTAGCCTAAGAAAGTGTCCATAAGTGACAACATAAAATGACCCACTATTAGTTCCACAAACATATCAATGTTAGGAAGTGGGAAGTCATCTTTTGGACAGGCCCTAATTAGATCTCTAAAATCAGTGCAAATGTGGATGCCCCTAGTGGGCTTTGCAATAGGAACAACATTAGAAATCCACTTAGAATAGTCGACGGGCTGAATAAAACCTACTTCAAGTAGCTTTTCTAGCTCAACCTTGACTAACAATGCAACTTGAGGATGCATTTTGTGGAGCTTTTTTTTAACCGGTTTGGCATCTAGATGAACAACCAAATGGTGAACCACCAATGTGGGATCAAGTCCCAGTATATCTGAATATGACCATATAAAATTGATAGAACCTCTTTGAAGAATATTGGAAAATATTTGGTACTCATGTGTTGATAGAGAGTTTTCCACATATGTAAGTCGTGGTTCAACTAGAGTTCCCAAGTTGATCTCTTTGGTCTCTTCTATTAGGATGGGGTATTTCTCTGATTATTGTGTATCCATGAGGGGAAGATGAACTTCCTCATCCTTTGACACCTCAAGGAGGTTTTCATCAAAGGATACACCCTTTGTTTATACTTTTGATAGATCTAGAAGTTCCTCTAGGAGGTTTTCACCAAAAGATCTTGGACTATTCTTTTGATTTTTATTTTTTTGATTAAGGAATTCATCTTCCCCAAATTAGGCATGTTGATAAAGTGTGTAAATAAAACCTAATCAATGATCCCCAAAAGGCACACCATTACGCAAACCCATGAATTTGATAAATGCTTCATCATTTTGGAGTACATCAAGGTGTGCATGTATCCACGTTGGTCCCAATCAATAATTTCAAGGTGATGACATGGAAGGTCAATGACAATGATAGTAGTGGAAAAGAGGGAGGAGACATCAAAATCATCGTAGGAGATTTTAATGACTTCTTTTGGGACATTATATGAGAATAGAATTTTAGTTGACAATATTATACTTGTACTCAGTGATTTAAAGGGTTCCTTCTGCTTAGAATCATACCCAGGTCCTTGATGCTTGTTGTTAGCCGATAGTTCTATAAGATAGAGTATACCTTGTTCATTATCCCTTAATCCTTTACCTTGATAATTAACCTTCTAGTCCATCTGATGAAGGATAGGATAAACCTCCTAAAAATATTCCAAGAGTGTAGTAGAACACTCAATTTCTTTCCAATATACCCATTGACTAATATCTTCTTCAATTTTCTCTTTTCTAAAGTACCTAGAGAATGGAAGTTGTAGATCCCAAAATTTTAGTTATGGAGGCTTGTGGCTTCTTTGACTAAGATGGCCTTCCAAAGGCATGTGGAGAAGGGGCATGGAGCCTACATTGAGAGTAGTATTCAATTCATATTCCCATAACCCTTGTCATTGATTTGGACCTTGGAAAAGGTGGATTCAAGGAGTGTAGTTGGTGTTGGCCTCCTCTAATGGTTTAATAACTAAGCCCTTAAAGCTATGACTTAGAGATTGGACATCTACACTAAGTAGCTATCTCAGTCATCATGAAGGTGCATTTCAATTGTCAACCTAGGGATATAAACTTGAAATGGGTCATCGTTGTATGTGCGCTAGGACTTCATTGAAATCATCCATAAACTAGGAAAGAAGCAATGTTGTAAATAAAATGTTCAAAGGAAATTAACTTAAACACTAAGCATAAATCAACATCTGCACTAAGCATTAACAACTAGACTGGAAATGAAAAATAGAAATGACAATCTCAGCAAATAGACAGGAAACTACTGTCTACCTTGGCTACAGGAATAGTCACAGAATGAAATTTCAGTGGTTGTAGGAATAGACAGTTGTTGAAATTGAAACTAACTACTGAGCAAAAAATAACTTCTAAACTAGATAGGTATAATTGTCACCAAGTGGGTCCCCTTGGGTGAGTCTCCCTTAAACTAATCTCAAATACAACAACTCAAAATATCATATTATTTCTTGAAAGCATGAGTACAACATCTCAGTGATATGACTATATTACTAGAACTGGAAAATATGAATACAAACTCAGAATATCCAACCTTATCAAAAGGAGCATCTAACCATTATTTATAGAAAGAAAAACTATTGACTAACCCTAATTACCTAGGCAGTCGACTCCATCAAAATAGGAGGATTCCAAGCATAGAAAAAGATGGAGGAAGTTATGCATGCGCTAAATTGGTCAAAGTTGACTTGCTTCAATAGGAATCTAGCACAATGCACTCCCTAGATTTTCTCACCAACAAATATGACAATTAAAAGGTAGTTACATTCTTTTTATTTGAATTAGGAATTTCCCTCCTTTGACTTCTTAATGATCAACTTCTTGACTTCTTCACAACCGACTAGCTAGCAAGAGTTTCTCCCACATAGCAAGCTTTGTTGACATCAACGTTTTAGTGGAAACCTGCACAATAACATTAGCACACACAAACAAATGTATATCTATAATTAACTTAGTAACATTCATTCAACCAGTTGTAAATTCAACATAGGTAGTTCACATAGCATGATAATATTATTAAAATCACAGAGATAAACTTATGCAAAGGTCTATGGTTTTAAAGAAAATATCAACAACCAAGTGTCAAAGTCTATGATAGCAACAAAAATTACGTAAAGAATCCTATCAATATTGAGCCATTAATTGATCTCATCATTCCCCCCAACCTAATGTTTTGTTGGTCCTCTAGCAGAAGGAGCACTATTCTTTTGCCTAGTTAATGCCCTGAAGTCACCAATCACCAGTTGTCCCAAATCAATCTTTGCAGTGTCTGAATTAGGATCCCAATAGAATCCTTGTTTGTTCTCCATTATGTTCCATCTTTCCCTTTTTTGTAGCTATGTCATACTAGTAAAACTTGTAATCTTACATAGGCCACAATAGTGTAGGTCGCTGAAATGTTAATGGAAGCCAAAATATTTCTTCCTTCTACCAATTTGTATCTACATGTCAACTCTTTTGCATGTTGCAGAATAGTTCTATAAAGAGTGGGGTTTAACTTGTTTCAATTCTTCTGGTAAACTATTCCACCTCTATGCTAAGTATCCCATTACTGATTTTCCTATGGTTTTGGTTACTTTCTCATATTCCTTGTAAGTATCTTCTCTAACAGGCATAATCCTATCCTTGTAGATGGGGCGGTAACGAATTTTGTGCCATGTCTGGAAAATATCTCTAGGGTTACTAGATTCAACCCTAAGAGGAAAGGGAGTATGGAGTTCCCTTTCCCTATAAGTTCTATACTGCTACCCCCAACTAATTTCATTCTGAATCTAGGACATAAATTCCCTTAAATGGAGGTCTCCAATACACAACAAGGGATTCCAATCATGATCATCAGACAAAACATAATTATGTAGGTATAGTTCACATAATAAATTTTTAACATTAGGAGGGGAAAACTAATAAGCCTAGAAAAATTCATGTGGAGTGTTAAGAGTAGGACTCAAACCTGAAATAATCCTTGATAACTTAAAGGAAAGATTTCTCTCCTTCAAGTGCAGGGCATACACTCTAGGAGGAGTTCTACATGCTAGCATTTTGGGTATTAAATCTACCACATTGTCTACCTTTTCCTTCAAGGCAACAATTTCTACATTATTTTCTTCAATCTTTGTGTTTTTCTTTTTAATCTCATTTTTCTAGCTTGCGCTTTTCCTTTTTCCATTCCTCCTCTTTTCTTTCCATCTCACTCCATAGTTTTGTAGCTATGTCATTCCATGAAAAATCAAGAGGTTTATGTGTTCCTACCAAAATTTTCTTTTGCACTGATTATTGTTGTTCAAATAACACCTATTGCAGTTATTCAGATTGTTCATCCTGCTCTAGCTACAAGAACTCTGGATTCTCATCTTGTTCTTGTTGCAGGGTTTTTGGACTTTCATCTTGTTCCCAATTCCCAACTTGTTCTACAATGGTAGCGAGCTTTGTCAATCTAATATTTGCTTGTTCCTCAAAAATATATTTTTCCTCAACATTCACCTACCCTATTGGGGCTCCCGTATCCTCCCTAGATATTTTTCTAAGCCTAGGGCTTCTCTTTGGAGGTACACCAACAATAGGCCCAGCTGGTTTTTCTCTCTTAGGAGGTTTTTTGTCTTTTCCTTCGGCTGCAAGAAGAACAATGTTATCAACCTTTCGTTTCCTAGGGCTTGGTGTTGGTTTTTCTACCACTTGCTTCTTGGCCTTTCCCTTTCTCATTTTTTCTTCTTTCATCAGTGCTTCCTCTCTCCTAAGGGTAGCCCTAGTTCAAATTGGGGTTTTGGGAAGAGCATTAATATTAGAGTCTCAAGATGAACTTTCCTCATCTAAATATTTTGACTCACAAGAACCAATTTCAATAGCTTGCTCGGTTGTAGGAGGATTTGAACTAGGGTTTGCACTAGAGGTTGATGCTCCAAGAGTAATTTCAGTAGCCCTCACTTCCCTGCTAACCCTACAAGGTTGAGACTGACTTCTAGGATGTAAATTTTTTGGTCTAAATTGATCAATATTTACAAACTCCTCCCATGTCATATCAAACACTTCTTGTAGAGATTTTTGCACTAACAATTTTATTAAACAATGGTGAGAGAACGAATTATCCCTATCTTTATGTGTTTCAGCTGTCATGATGGCAATGACGTGATATAGCACATTGGGCATGTTCATTCTTCATCCATGCCTCATATGGTTCAGGAGCTTGAAGTGTACAGAATGGAGGAATGACTAGCAAACCTCACAAGTAATGTACTTGAAAATGTGGACAACTACTTATTTCCATAGCTCTAGTAGAGAAGTTCTCTTCGTACCTTGTTTATCCACCACCAATGGAGGGTCACTAGGTTCAATAAATTCAGCCCTGGCTAACCTTGCATCTCTGGTAGTAGGGTATGGCTCACCATCAGTAGGTAAACTTGTTACCTCCACAATTCTTTCCTTTGTAATGATCACCTCCAACCCTTTTACCATTGCCTTCCCCTCAGAGAATGTATGTGCAAATTCTTGCGCAATGTCCTCATTGTAGTTGTCGAGCTTCAGGAAATAATCCAGCCACCCACAATTTTTGAACTCTGCCAAAGAAGGTGCATCCTGCATTAGCATGTCATGAAATGTGGGTTCATTCCTAATTAGCCAACCTCCCATTGTTTTCATTGCCCATAGTCAAAAAATACTTCGGCTGAATTTCCTTTTCCTGCAATCTCTTTCTGAAAACCCCAACTTCTTCTTCTTGCAATTCCTTCTTCTATAGTGTTGATGCCAATGTCATGCAACTCACCAATTTACTTTTTTGGGTGACATTTAAGATTATGAATAGGCAATAAAGAGAAATAAATGAATGGTATTATCAAGAAAAATGGCAGCGATTTAGTGACATTTCACACATGCAAGCCGTCATTTCAATTTATCATTCAAATTTTTTGATATGGATGAAACGTGGACTTGTGAGTTGACACTCTCCCCCAACCTAAATTATAGCATGTGTCCGCATAGGCTGGATGATAATTATGATTGGACAAGGTGGAGTACAACTTCATGATATGTGAAATATCTACATTTAATTATAGTAATTAAAGAAATGCACTAAAGGTAATTAAGATATAACAAATTGTCACGTACATACCTAAAAACATGGAGTTTCATTGCAATGAATGTGGAGAAAGTACCAGTTAGCTTCAAGAAGTATGGTTGAGAAATTAATGTAGTGGTGATGGAATGGAATGATGGCAAAGTGGAGTGATGGTGGAGTTATGGAAGAGATAGAAGATGGAGATGGATGGGTGGATGGGGAAATTAATGAAGAAGTGGATTCCTACAAAAGTGGAAATCTTTATTATGGAGTGATTGCATGTGTACTTGGATCAGTCAGAAGGAGGGACACTAGGTCTACTTCCTTCGGCTACAGGAAGTTCAATGGTTTCGTGCTAAGTAAATTATTGCATGAACTCTTCCTTGGATGCTGGCTTGTGATACAACCTTAGACGATGGTCGTTGACCAAAATTTTGAATCTGACAAGGTCAATGGTGGTGAGTTTTATAGCTTCATTGGGAAAGACTTCTGCAACTTCATACGGTCTCAACCATCTAGTATGCAATTTACCTGCATTGTCTTGATACCTGGAGTCATAAAGGAGTTCCCAGTCACTAGGTTGGAACTTATTTTCCTCTATGTACTTATCATGCCATTTGACCCTTTGATTTTGTAGTACCTCAGTATGATGCAAGGTTATCTTTCTCATCTCATCCAAAGCATCCAACTACATGATTATGTCCTTTTGTGCCTCGGATATGTCCATCCCAAGATCTAGTGCAGTCTTAAGAGTCATGCTCAAATTCAATGGGCATCATAGTTGACTTTTGATACAGTAAAAGGAGTGAAACCTATAACTATTTTCAAGCTAGTCCTATTGGCCCAGATAGCTTCTAGTAGCTTATTTTCCTAATCTTTCCTATGAATAGCCACTATTTTGGTTAGAATTGCCTCAATTTCCCTGTTGGTCACCTCAGATTGGCCATTGGCCTAAGGGTGATAGGGAGTAGAATTCTTGTGCCTCACATTATATTCATTAACTAGTGTTGTGACAAGGGTTGATGTAAATTGAGCCCTTTGATCAATCATTATCTCTCTTGGAACCCCATAACGATTGAAAATTTCCTCATAAAGAAATTATGCAACCTTATTATCTTTGGCATGCTTCATTGCTTTAACCTCAACCCACTTGGTCACATAGTCAGTGCAAACCAAGATGTATGATTTACCATTTGATGGAGGATCAATGGGTCCTACAAAATCTAGTCCCCATTTATCAAATGGAGTGATGACTACCTATGGGTAAAGAGGCATCTCATTAGATTTGGTTGTTCATCCCATCCTCTAGCATCTATCGCACTTCCTTGTATACTTTCTTGCATCCTCATGAATTGTGGGACAGTAATATCATGTATTAAGGATCTTCATTGTTGTCCTCTTAGCTGCAAAATGCCCTCCATAGGGTTCATTGTGACATGCATGCAATATATCATATGTCTCATCTTCCCTCACACATCTCCTCATGACATGGTCTGGTCCAATGTAGAATAAACAACTTGCAAACCATGAGAAATGAAAGGTTTTCTCAATGATTACCCTTCTTTCTTTTGGAGAGAAATAAGGAGGAACTATCCCTGTAACCAAGTAATTGGATATGTCAGCATACCAAGCTGTATACACATTGATGGAAAAAAAATGTTCATCAGGGAAAGAGTCATCAATAACTTCATTATCTTCTAATGTAGTCAGTCTAGAAAGAAAGTCTGCTACAACATTTTCCCTTTCTAGTTTATCAACAATGGTAATGTCAAACTCCTGCATCAACAACAACCACCTTGCTAGCCTACCTGAAATCAAGGGTTGATTCATGAGGTATCTTATTGTTGCATAGTTTGTATGAATAAAAAATTGATACATTGTTATGTAGTGTCTAAATTTGTTAAGGGCATAGATGAGTGCCAACATTTCTTTTTTTCTCACTATGTAATTAAATTCAGCCCCTTGTAGGTTTTTGTAGACAAAATAGATTGCATTATCAATGGTTCCTTCTTGCTATCCCAATACAACTCCCACAACATAATCTAATGCATCTATATGAATGTGAAAAGGAAGCTCCCAATTAGGACCTTTGAGTATAGGAGCATGGGTTAAACTTTCTTTCAAATTAAAGAATGCCTTGTCATAGTCCTATGTCCACTGGAATTTATCATCTTTAGTGAGAAGATTGTATAGTGGTGTTACCATTTTGCTGAAATTTTTGATGAAACACCTATAGTACCCTGCATGACCCAAGAAACTTATAACATCTTTTTTCTTTGCAAGAATAGGAATATTGGTGATTGCTTCAATCTTAGTTGGGTCTACTTGAATTACCTTTTAACAGATGTAGTGTCCAAGGACTACTCCTTCCTGCATCATCAAGAAATACTTCTCACTGTTCAAGGATAGGTTATGGTCTTCACATCTCTATAAAACCTTCCTTAAATTCTCTAGAGCTTCTTAAAAATCAGCACCATAGGTAGTAAAATCATCCATATAAATCTCCATGCAATCATGTGAGATGTCTGAAAAATATACTAATGACTACCCTTTGAAAAGTTGCAGGTGCATTACACAAACCAAATGGAAGCACTGAGTAGGAATAAGTCCCCCATGAACAAGTAAAGGTGGTCTTCTCTTAATCCTTAGGTGTTATTTGTATTTGATTATAGCCATTGAATCCATCTAGAAAAGAAAAATATTGCTTGCCTGCAAGGGAATTCAGTACTTGGTCTATGAAAGGAAGGGGAAAATGATCCTTTTTGGTGGCAGAGTTGAGTTCCTTGTAGTCAACAAAAACTCTCCACTTCCCTCCCTTTTTAAGTACAATCACCAATGGGGACACCCACTGACAGTCTGAGATGGGGTAGATAAATCCTACATCCAATGATTTCTTAAGTTCCCCTTTGACAATCTCCCTTAATGTAGGGTTGATTCTCCTTTGCGGTTGCCTCACTAGTGTGCAATCATCTCTTATGTATATCCTATGAGTAGAGAGCTTAGGATCCAATCCTTTCATGTCATGGTAGTCCCATGCAAATGCATGTCAGTGGGTCTTCAACAAGTTTTTCAAAGACAACTGCTGCTCTTGACTCAACTTGTTAATATTTAGATGTTTTCCTTTTGACACTTTCACTTGTGTGGTTAACTCTATCATAGATGCTTCACTAATACTTGGAATTTTTAGTTCATGTGGCAGCAATGTATGGAGTATTTGTTGCAAGAAGTTCAGTTGTAGGAGGAGCGGGCAGAAGTGTCTTCACTGAACTAATAGAACCAAATTCATGAGTAGATGAATCTTCATGCACCTCACAACGGTTTTGAATTATGTGGGACATCACTTCATCTTCCTTTTGAAGCTACATGAAAGAAATTTTTCCTAACATCATGAGTTGTGCCATTTAATTGACTTCCTCATCCTCTTCTCCAACATGTGGCCATATGGGGTTATCCATGTCATGGGATGGTTGAGTAGGAAGGGTATAGAACAAGCTTTTTGGTACTCTTCCCATCAAAAATGGTCATGTCCCTTGACTGAAATCCAATGTAAGCATTTTTTGTGGCCAACCATGGCCTGCCTAAAATAATGGGATACCTACCTAGTGTAGCTTTAGCAGAAAGAATCATAAAATTTGTTGGGTACTCCCAAGAATCTAGAGTTACCACAAGGTCCTCTACTATACCATCAAGTTTGACAGTGGAACTATTAGCAAGCTGTAGTATAGTAGGAGTAGGTCTCATGTTTGCAATATTTCCTTGGTCATTACATTTATTGTTTCTCCCAAGTCAATTAGAGCATTCTTGATTTGGATTCCATTTATAATAAATCCTACCACAAGGCTACCTTGGTCAGTGTACTTAGGAACTGTAACTTTTCAAGGCATGATATCTACCAGCTATCCCACCAGATGAACTGTGGTGGGGTCTTTCTTTTCCCCCCCTATATTTTTGAGGCATTCTTCATTGATTGCTTTTCCATATATAGGGACATTTTTTATGGCTTGAAACAAAGGTATCTTAACACGTATGTGTTTCAACTGATCCAAAATTTCAAAGGTTGTTTCCTCCTTTTCGTCCTTTTGTTTAACAACTTCTAACCTTTGAGGAAATGGTGGATCTTGGTCAGTTTGTTGAAATGGTTCAGGATTTTTAGGTACACTAGGTTGAATGGGAACATTCAAAGTCTCCTCTTCTTCCACAGGAAGCTTGGTGATAATGGGAGTGGAAGGACCTGGAAAAGTAGTTCCTAAACGTAGATGGATATCACTCACACTCACATCATATGCAGGAAATTGATTAGGATCTACAAAGTATACTGGTTGATGTTGTTGTGGTTTTTTATTTGGGTTAGGTGTGGGCTGAGTTGGCAACTGAGTAGATCTAGGTGTGATTGAACTTGAGCTAGTAGGAGGGGGCATTATAGCAGGTTGTTGAGGCTATGAAGGTGGTTGCGTGTAATTAGTTGTTTGGTTTCACCATTGTTGTCCTCCCCTCCATTGGCATGTTTGTTGCTAATTTCTTAGAGGTGGTTTCCAATTCCCCTGAGGTTGTTGCCACTGGGGTGGAGATTTTTGGTGATTGGGCCAGGTATTTAGAGGGTTATTCCAAGGCTGAGGTGGATATCCTCCATAGTTGGATGGATATGGAGGTTTCCATTGGTTACTGGATGCATAAGAATTGAAATAAGGCCTAGCAAAATATAATGGATTTGGCGATATTCCTTGTCTTGGATCTCATGGCATCCTTTGTGCAATGTAGTAGGCTTGATCATCATCACCCTAGATTGGCTTTAACTTAGGTGGAACTACTTGTTGTCAATGTTAGCTACCATTTAGCATTTGCAGTCCTTCTTTTGTCTACAATGAGTGCAGTATTCTACCAACATTGCCTCTGCCTCCTCATGTTTCTTCTTTGCTTGAAGTGTATCCAGTGAGGTAGCTAGATTGTTTATGATGTCTTGCTTGAAATCTTCCAAAAAGGGAGTAATCTCCATCCTTGAAACTCCATTGGTGGATGATTTACCCATAGAGGATTGATAACCTCTTCCTTTCTTTGAGGTTACCCTAGAATAGTTCTGACATATCTTTTTAATATCATCCCAAGGGAATTGGGTGATATCTCCTCCTTCCATTAGGTCCAAAGCATCAGTGTAGCTACCATTGATTCCTCTCAAGAAGAGCAGCTTTTTAGACTCTTCATTGAGTGTATGATGTGGATATTTCTGCAGGAAAAATAGAAACCTTGAAATGTAATCCTCCAAACTCTCATCTTCCTTCTATTGCATCCTAAAGATGTCATCTCCTCTCATGTCACTGCATCTGCAATATTCCTTGTACTTCTCAAGGAAATTTGTCTTCATTTCATCCCAAGTCTCCATAGTATTCTTGTCTAAGCTTATAAACCATATCAATGCGGCTTCTTTCAAATTGGTAGGAAACAACTTAAGCCTATGAGCATCTGTGGTATAGTCATAGCTTTTGCAGAGGATATCAAACTCAAACAAGAAAGTATCAAGGTCTTCCATGACAAGTCCATAAAACTTAGGAAGGACTGAAGCAGGAATATTTTTGAGGTTTTCAACTTTATTTTGATGAAAAATGGGGAATGGAAAAGCTAGTTGGTTAGGTCTATTTCTATGTCTATTCTCATTATTCTCATCACCCATGCCTTCTTGATGAAGTTCCAAAGCAAGTGGATTCTCAATTATATTTTGATCTTTAAAAGAAGTGTTTGAACTAGTCAGATGGGGAAATGCATAAGCAAAAGGGTGTAACTCTTCTTCTTCATCATCTCTTGGCATATTTTGATGTTCAACTAGCTAGAATGGATCAGGGTCATTAGGAAGGAATCTCCCATGATCATCTCTCCTCCTTCCTCTATGCATGCAATATCAACTTAGTATCAACAAACTCACGCAAAGAACTGGTGAAAGAATAGGGGGTCATTACTTTCTTAAATGAAGGGTATACTAAGAGAAAACTTCAAAACTACTATAGCAAGAAAGAAGCTATCAATAACTCCAAAGAACTTCCTAGTTTGACACCATCCCCAACAACAACGCCAAAAATGATGGCCTCCTCTAATGGTTTAATAACTAAGCCCTTAGAGTTATGACAGAGATTGGACATCTGCACTAAGTAGCTATATCACTCATCATGAAGGTGCATTTCAATTGTCAACCCAGGGACGTAAACTTGAAATGGGTCAGCACTGTATGTGCACTAAGACTTTATTGCAATCATCCATAAATTAGGAAAGAAACAATGTTGGAAATAAAATGTTGGAAGGAAAATAAATTAAACACTGAGGATAAATCAACATCTGCACTAAGCATTAACAACCAAACTAGAAATGAAAAATAGAAATGTAAATCTCAGGAAACAGATAGGAAACTACTATGTCTACCTTAGTTGTAGGAACAGTCACATAATGGAATTTCAGTGGCTACAAGAACAAACAGTTGTTGAAATTGAAACTAACTACTGAGTAGAAAATAACTTCTAAACTAGATAGTTGGGATTCTCACCAAGTGGAGCCCCTTGGGTGAGTCTCCCTTAAACTAATCTCAAATGCAACAACTCAAAATATCATATTATTTCTTGAAAGCATGAGTACAACATCTCAGTGATATGACTATATTACTAGAACTAGAAAATATGAATATTGTTGGAAACAAGCAACATTGAATATGTAGGGGGGGTGAATCAATGTTCTATAAAAATTAAATCTATTATTCTAATTTTTAATCCACTTAAAATATTCAATCAATAGAAATATGTAGAAACAGAAAGCAAACAACCACAACACCATAACACAAGGATTTTTACGTGGAAACCCTATTAGGGGAAAAACTACGGTGGATGGACAGTCCACAATATGATCTGAGTATACTCAAAAATATTATAAATTTGGGAATGCACTTGCATTCAGGTGCACTGCCCAGAGCTCACTGCTCAAAATAGAAAGGCACACTGCCTTACAAAGATTTGGATTAGATCCAAGAGAATGAACTAAAAGAGTAGCATCTACAAATTCTTGATTACAGTTCTAGTAAGGATTAGTAGTTGATCTTCTATCCTTCTGACTGATTATGCACTTCTGCTCTAACTCACACCACAAAATATTTAATGCACAAGTGAAACTGTGCATAATTGCTCAATCAACCTTTTTATATTCACAACACACATCGAGACACCTTGTTCACACACAAAAATTATATAATTGGGTAAGTGCACCAAGATGGTTCCCAAAAAGGGGGCTTAAGTGGCCATCTTTTTTCTGAAATTAGGAAATACTAACGTTGGATGTGAAATTGGGGATACTTACACTCAAAATTTTGAGGTGGAACAAAAAGAAGGATTCAAGTGCTCCAAGTCTACTTTCTAATCTACTAATTTATTTTGAAAATGGTTGAGATTAAGGGGTTCAAGTGAGGGATGTACACAAATTGGTGATGTTTTTGTCAGAAAAACATAACATAGCAACTTTTTTACGAACCTCGTATGGTGAACTTTTTTTAGTATTTTTAAAATCGCTACGGTCAAAAGTTAGGTGACAGTATGTGGTTGATGCACGATTTTTCTGATAATTTTTAAATGAATATTTTATTTTTTTACTAATTTTTGAAGTGGACACTTCCTAAAAAATAGAATTTTGGTCGTGCTACCTCTACAAATTTTGGAAACTAATTGAATTTTTTTTAAAAAATTGTAGAATGGAATCTAATTTCTAAAAAAGTAATTTATTTGAAATTTTGATGAATAGTTAATTTATAATAAAAAAAACACCAAACATTGCTTTTTTCCAAAAAAGAGACATACAAACAAAATAAATTATGGATGAATGGCTTAACATTGTCAAAAAGTGAAAAAAAATTACATCATTGGATAGCTAAGAGAGAACCTAACATTACCCAGATGTTCAATTTGTTTGATATTGAACCACGTGCAATCCTAACAGTGAGCACGGACCCGATTATGTGAAATATTGTAGAAATTGCAAAAACATGTCTTTGGTCATTGGGAATGCCCTCCAAGCCTTTGGGTTGGTATTCCAAGGCAAATACCAATCCTAAGGCCCATGGATTCCCAAAGCAAGATATAATGTGAGTGTGTTATATGTCAGTTTTGACATGGTTTTTGTTTGTGGGGAGCGTGTCTAGCAAGACATAACATGAGTGTGGTATAATGCGCTCGTGTTATGTCTTGATTTATGTTAAATGCATATTGAATGTATGTTTATATATTTGAATGTTTGTATGCACATGTATGCTTGTATTTCATGTATGTATGTATGTATGTATGTATGCATGTATGTATCAATGCATGTATATTCTATGTATGCCTACTTGTATGTAAGATTGTATATACGTGCATGTACATGTATGCTTGTATGTATGTAGGATTGTATGTACATATGTATTATGCCTGTATGTATGTATTTATGTATGTCTTTAGAGGGAGGGATAATTTTAAGAGAGAGAGAGAGATCTAGAGTTGTCTAGGTAGGGTGGGAGAGGGAGAGGGAGAGGGAGGGGGAGCGGGAGGGGGAGATAGAGAGATTCTGGAGAGAGGGAGAGGGGGTGGAAGTGATATTTTAAGAGAGAGGGAGTGGGAGAGAAGGGGTTGGAGTGAGAGGGACTTAGCTAGGTAGGGTGGGAGGGATGAAGGGAGTGAGAGAGAGAGAGAGAGAATTGAGAGAGAGGGAGAGGGAGAGAGAGAGACGGAAAGAAAGAGAGAGTTATGTAGGTAGGGTACCAAAGGGAGAGACTTGAGAGTGTGAGGGGAGGTGAGAGGGATAAAGGGACAAAGTGAGAGTTTAAGAGAGAGGGAGTGGGAGAGAAGGGGTTGGAGTGAGAGGGACTTAGCTAGGTAGGGTGGGAGGGATAAAAGGAGTGAGAGAGAGAGGGGGAGAGAGAGAATTGAGAGAGAGGGAGAGAGAGAGTGGGGGAGAAAAAGAGATAGAGAGAAAGAGAGAGTTATGTAGGTAGGGTGCCAAAGGGAGAAACTTGAGAGTGTGAGGGAGTGAGAGGGAGAGACTTGAGAGATAGGTAGTGAGAGGGAGTGTGAGAGTGATGAAGTGGGAGAGAGAGGGGGTGTGAGTGAGAGACCAGAGAGAGGGAGAGCTTGTGGGAGGGAGTGACCTAATAAAGGGAGAGAAAGAGGGGGTGGAGTGAGAGGGACTTATCTAGGTAGGGTGGGAGGGATAGATAGAGAGATGGGAGAGAGAGGGAGAGA
>VDFB02000123.1:184094-245790 GCA_007258455.2 Sequoia sempervirens | reverse complement strand
AGAGGGTGGGAGAGAGTGAGAGAGAGTTGTAGAGTGGGAGAGAGGATGGAAGAGGGTAGGAGAGGGTGGGAGAGAGTGAGAGAGAGTTGTAGAGTGGGAGAGAGGGTCGGAGAGGTTGGGAGAGAGGGTCGGAGAGAATGGGAGAGATTGGGAGAGAGTTGGAGAGTGGGAGAGAGTGGGAGAGAGGGTGAGAAAGGGTGGGAGAGAGTTGGAGAGTGGGAGAGAGGGTGGGAGAGGGTTGGAGATGGTGAGAGAGAGTGGGAGAGATTTGGAGAGTGGGAGAGAGGGTGGAAGAGGGTGAGAGATGGTGGGAGAGAGTGGGAGAGAGTTGGAAAGATTTGGAGAGTGAGAGAGAGGGTGCAAGAGGGTGGGAGAGAGATAGAAGGTATAAGGGTTAAGGGTAGAGGGGAGAGAGATAGAATTAGGGTATAAGGGTAGAGGGAAGAGAGATAGAATTAGGGTATATAGGGTATAGACAAAGAGAGAGAAAAGAAACCTATTAAAAAAACCAACTTTCACATAATGCGAGTGCATTGTGAAGAAGTAGAGAGGTGGTCGTTTTAGGAAGAAATAACGCGCTCAAGTTATAATGTGATTGCATTTTGTGTTGCACTAAAAATGGTAAAAAAAACTCAATATACTTGTGATCTCAAGGCCCACATTCTGCATATTCTCCTCGTTTTGCACATGCTTCGACAAAAAGTAGCTTTTTGATGATGTTGTGAAGTGTGTATGCATGTTTTTCACATTCCACCACCTTTTTCATGATCTTTCTACCACCTTTGCATGAAATAGTAGAGTTTTCACGTTGAAAGACATATAATATCAATTCAAGTTTGAATTCCATTGAAAACTGATATACAATTGAAGTTTGGAGGGGAACAAGCTTTTGAAAAAGTCAAATTATTGAGTAATTTGAAGAAATAAGAATCTAAGGCTACATAATTGGGTTGAACTCCTCCATTTGAAACTCTAGTTTTTTAGGTAAGTGAAGTCTTTACACATTTTCTTTCATTCTATTATGGATTCCTTTCATTTTTGTTATTTTGCATATTCCATGTTGATCATTGTTTGTTTGTCATTATAAACTTAGATTGTCAATGCACATTTTAAATTACACAATTCTATACACTTTCCAATTACATTTTTAAACCACATCTCTTTGAGGCAATTTTTTATTTAACACTTGACTTACCTTGTGTATGCTTCCACATTTTGTATACACATTTATATGATATATGTTTTAAGGAAGTAAAATGAAACATCATTTCTCAATCCTTTATTATGGAAGTGCATACCACTCTTTGAAGCTTTCATTGAGGTTTTTTTTCAAATAATTATACCAAGCAGCTCATTTCCTTGTGTATGCTACCAAATTTTCCATACATCTCTTTAAAAAATTGGAATATACTCCTCCCACATCGATAGATCTAAGAAACTATTTTGGTTTTCATCTCTATTTCTAAATTTACCTCATCACTAAACCTACCTCATCACTTTTATTTGTGATATATTTTAAATGTTTCCTTGATTATTCTACCTACAAGGGATTCTAACCCTTCTCTCCACTGTTAGAAGACTCTTTATTGAAGGTCAAGTTAGCAACATGGGGAAACGTGCAGCCTATCTTGCAATCATGGCTCAAAATGGAAGCATGGACAAAGAATTTGAATTGTGATGTAACTAGGGGAGGTCCTAAAACACAACTAAACGCAAAAATAAACCAACAACAACAATTCACAAGTCATAATTCTCAAAACTCTTCACTTTTCACCAAATCAACACTCTTCCTTGTAGCATTGCCAATCGGGTATTTCTTCTCGATAAAATTATTTTAGACCAAGACTTGAACCATTTCAAGTACCCTTCAGGGTACAAAATCACATGCCAACAAACCACTATTGGTTATTTTGTAACAACTTTCTCAAATCAGGCTTTCTACGCCAACTAGGCCTCAAATTAGGACACTTTAGCAAAAAAAACTTATCTTGAAACTTGACCAAAACCTCCAAACACATGTGGGCAGAAATTTATGTGTATTAAAACCAAAGAATTCACAATTAGTTCTCATAAATTCATCCACCAAGATGCGAAAACAAAAAACCCTCTTTTTAAGCTAAATAACCTAGGGCTTATTGGAAAACACACTTCCTAACTTTATCAAAACATGCCACCACCTCAAACAGGTCTAAAATGGCCTGCACAAACTCAATTCAACAAGAAACAATGCTTCCCTAACACAATACTCACTTTAGCATGTCAAAACCTCTCAAATTCACATGGAAAACACCAAATTTCACTCTAGGGATTCATGCCCAACTCAACTCTTGACCTCCCCTACACACACACACACAACATTCCCACACCTTTTTAGTGATGTTATAGACCCATTCCTCAAGTTAGAGTTATAACAGTGAGAGGAATAGGTCAAAACACCATTTTAAATGACTTTCAAACCTTAAAATTGTGTGTTCAATCCGGTCTTAGAAATGGTTGACATGGTAGGGGTAGCGTATGCCTCATAGAAATAGGGTGCCACGATGATGTATACATCACCATGGCACCCCATTTCTATGAGGCATACGGTGCCCCTACCTTCTCAACCCTACCACATTGGCAAGCTAGTGAGTGAGCTAGCTTGCCAACACTCCACTGGCTTGCCAATGTAGTAGGGTTGAGAAGGTAGGGGTAGTGTATGCCTCATAGAAATGGGGTGCCACAGTGATATACATCACCTTGGCGTATATCACCATGGCACCCCATTTCTATGAGCTATACGATGCCCCTACCTTCTCAACCCTACCGCATTGGTAAGCTAGTGAGTGGGCTAGCCTTCCAACACTCCACTAGCTTTCCAATAGGGTAGGGTTGAGAAGGTAGGGGCAGCGTGGTAGCAACCTAGGTGGTGAAGACCCCAACCAACTCAAAAGTATCAAACTGAAACAACAAACCAACCCGTACACCACCTTTGTCTATGCTAGAAATAGTCTTGTACAAGATGATTATAATTATTTTTTATGAAGCCTTGAATGACATATATTTCATTTATTTGAATGGAAAAGTACTTTAGGAACTAATATTCATCTCATTACCATGCTACAAGTAAAATTATCTGCCATGCCAAAGAAATGAAGAAGGAATAAACTAACAGACAAAGAGTATGAAACCTTCAAAGCAAAGGAGAGAGAATGGGTGGCGGCATATCATGAAAAGAAGAAATTGGGTACTACTGACAAAAACAAGCCAACTAAAGAGGAACCTCAACCGTCAAAAAGAGAATAGGATTTGGCAGTACAAAGGGCATGAATGCAAAAGCATCTTGCTAAGACAGATTCAAATACCATAGTTGGAGACACACCCTCTACGAAAAGTGAATACGAAGGGATACCATTAAGCACAAGTGAATATGGAGAGACACCAACTACCGCAAGTGAATATGGAGGGACACCATCTATTGTAAGTGAATATGATTGGACACCCTCCAACACATCTCAAGTTGAGAGTACATCATCACTCGGATTTGACAAAGAAGGTATGCCATCATCCCCACAAGAACCTCAAGGTATGTCTTCTACTCCAACATTGATCGAAGGTACACAATCTAGCCGACCTCAATTAAATATTGATGAAATTCCTAATGTTGAGATGTAGGTACCTAGGAGAACACCATCTAGAATTTTGTGTAGAAAGAAAAAGTATTTGATTAATATTGATGAGGATATTTTGCATCACATGGAAGGTAAGATTCCAGCATTCACTTATAGATGATATGTTGATAATATTTGGAAATTCTACTTTGAAAGGCTAAATGAGATTGCAAGATGCCAACTATTAGTTGAAATAATATGGGGTATAAAGTATAGAGACATCATGAATACTCTTGGGTTGAGAACATCAAATGCATCGAGTGAAAACACTATTGTGAAGAATCTAATGGATGCATATGAGAGTGTAGGTAAGACCTCATGCTCAAAGGATAGTAATGTCACATGACGTGTCATTACATTGATTTTGGTAAGCAGTCAAACAAAGAGAGCTCATCTCATTAGAGAAATGAGTAAACAAATGAGAATTAGTAGAAAAACTTTATCAAAATTTGTTCAAAGGTGACAAAGAATTGAGAGCACTAATTCAAATAAATTATGGGCATTCTCGAGGAGACTGCCACAAAAAGATAAAAAAATTGTTGAGGCATTAGAACACTAATTGAAGAGTATTGGAAGAATAACACAAGGCCATCTATGAATCAAAGGGATGTGGTAAGAAGGAGAATCGGTAGTCAAAACCATGAGCCACATCCAAAGCATTTTTTGGATATGACTCAAACCCAATTTTTTCATAAATTTCAAGTGGATTATCCTTAAATTAGTATTTTTCAAAAAAAAATTGAAATGCTTAAACTTTTTTATGTCAAGATAAATCACACAGGCACTACTTGTTGTTGTAGACTACATATTGAATTGTCTAACCATTATGATGTTTATTGTTCTATATGTTGTGATTTGCATACTAACAATGTTTTACAGGATTGTGGCATAGAAGCCCCACCAAAATCTTCAAGAGAGTTCTTATCAAAAAATTTATGTGAAATAGAGGATTTCCAAATATTCTACAGGACAACATGCTTGGATGGTTCACGCGAGCATTGCAGTGGCTTGCAGCGTATGCCAATATGTCAACATATCAAAAGCACAGATGAGGTGGGACAAAAACTAGTAGAGTTCAAGAAGTATAAAATGGTGACATATGCTACAAAAGATGGGTCTCAAGCAAAAAGGTGTGATTTGGTTGTTTAGAAGATTCCAGTGTATTAGTTTATGTCCATGTTTCATGACAATATAGTGTATGAGTATGCAAGGAATACCCATAGAGCCCGATGGATGGACACACAATTCAAGCTATGCAAGGACACCTTTCCAGTTGGCAACATAATATCAGTGGTTGAATTTGCAGAGAACTACACTTTATAGCCACAACATGAGGCGTATTCATAGTATTACAACTCCACACGTGTTTCGATATTTGTGCAAATAGCATTCATTCATGTAGCTAATAGTATAGAGGACCAAAGGAAGGTATTAAGGGAGTATCACTTTTATATTAGTGATGATTGCACACATTCTCCAAAGTTCGTGCAAGGGTGCTTCTAGATGTTCTACACTGATTTGGCTTAGAGAGGCATAGTATATGGTTGGCATATAATATGGTCGGATAACTGTGCATCATAGTTCAAGAACTCACGCATGTTCTACTGGTTGACTAGGATGCATGTCATTACAAGTGTACAACATATATGGAAATTTTGTGAGGCTAGACATGGAAAGGGGGAACATGATGGTGCAGGAGCATGTGTGAAAAGAGCATTAGCACGAGAATATTTAAAGTATAAAGACAGTGCAAAGTTGACAAATGCAAGATCAATTGTCAAGTGGTGTAATGTTTCGATGGGTTCAGGTAATGAAGGTACATCTTTAGTTCGTAGGTATTTTTGGTTGATGGATGATACTAACATTGCACCATATGAGGATTTTTGTACACTAACAGGATCAAGTGAGCTACACTCTTTCCTTAGCTCAAATGCAGGTTCATGGAGTATTCATACACGGAAGATGGCATGCTTTTTTCTTCATGTACAATGCAAGTTTGGAATGATTGTGAGTTAGGGGAGTGGGTTGACAAATGGTTGACAAGTTATCTCAGCCTGTTTCACATGTATCACCCTCTGATGGCATTGGAACTAACACAGATGGAATCATCGGTCGACTTTGACCACATATCATATTTAATTCAACCATGTAATATATCTGCTTGCTTAGTTTTTGAAATTCCATATTTTTATATTACTTTGTAGTGTATTCGTAATGTTAACTAATTTTGAGAAATTTGTTGCATGTATCAATGCAGGGAAAGTTTATGTAGTTATTGCAGATGAAAAAAATGAAGAGGGAAAAGACTATTACTTGTGTCATTATGTTGAGGCCAAAAAGAAATTAGAGGCCCCAATTATAGATGGAGAAAACATCGAATACCCTACAGGCTCGGTTATTGTTACTGGAATGTGGCTTAGAAGGTACCCACATAAGAGTGTTAAACATTGGTTGTTTCAGGACTTTGACACGCATCGTAAGATTCTTCATTATTCGAACCTTGTTGTGGCATCCAATGTTTGTTTAAAAAAATATGGGGGTAAACCTTTGAACAAGGTCTTGTGGAAGGTCTGTGATTCTAACCACGAAGCAATACTGGACACAATAAAGAGCAACGCAGACCCGGATGGTTTGTTGGATTAATTTGTAAGTATGCACGTCAATTCTTATTAATTTATACTTGTATGTGCATTAATTTGTTTGATGGAAATTCTATCTTATTTTACTTTGCCTACTTGTAAGTAAACTACTACAAATTGATTGGTGTCCCCTTGCAGAAAATGCAGATTTATGAGACATCCAAGAAAATGTCAGCCAAAAAAGCAAATGCGACATCCTTATTTTGATGATCTTGATAAATCTCAATCATTATTTTAAGCTATTACAAATGTGTGTTCAAAGCTTGGTGAGGTAATTTCAAGTTATTCATTTCAAGTTAACCTTATCATGAGCAATTATGATGTAGACATTAATAGAGCATCTCAAATTTCAACTTAATTTATTCATGAGAGGTGTTTTGTGCAATAGGTGTCTTAGAACTTGTAGTGAAGATGTATGACTAGGAGTGACTAAGTTGAGAGACTGGCATGCCTATGTGTAAGTGCCTTCCATCCATTTTCATTTCATTTCCATTTTGGATGCTCTTTCTTTTTCTCTTTTACTTTGTGTATTTGTAAGTGAGCTACTAAAAATTGATTGGTCTCTCATTGCAGAAAATATTGATTTATGAGCCATCAAAGAGAATCTTAGCCAAAAGAGCAATGCAACATTCTTATTTTGATGATCTTGAGAAATCTCAATTCTGATTTGAAGCCATTATAAAAGATCATGTGAAGCTTAGCGAGGGAATCTCAAGTTACTCAATTGAAGTTAACTTCATAATGAGCACCAATTATGTAGACATTTAAAGAGAATCTTGAATGTATGACATTGTAAAAGATCTGTGAGAACGAAGTTCATAAGGCATTGTAATGAGATTTACTCAAATATTGTAATTTTGGAGTTCATGTTTGGTGCGGTAGCACCATGTTCTGTAAATGCCTTCAATAGGAAAATTTTCAAAATTTGAATTTTGAAATGTCAAAAATGTGAAAAATGTCATGTGAAGGTCATATGTAATGTATTCAATGTTTCAAAGAGGCCATTAGGTGATTAGAGAAGTGATATTGCACAAAAGATGTCATTTGGTGTAAAAATGAAAAACTTACATTAGTTGCACAATTACAAAATTATTAAATAAAGGATGATGTTTTATGTATTTTTAGCACTTTTCCTTTTTTGTTTCAAGCTTGTATGGATTGTAGAGCACCTTATACTTTGATTATTGATTAGTTTTCAAATGTAAAAACTAAATTTTGAAATGTAAAATGTATGTAAAAGGTCATGTGATATAGTCAATATGATATTTTTTTCATTGATGCAATAGGGGGAAGCCTGCAACACACAAAGTCACAATTCCAATCTATGAATACAATTGTCAAGCCATAAACTCCTCACAATTTCATCATTTCTTCAAAATCACTCTTTTCCCTTGTAGCACTAGGAATCAACTCAATCGGGTAATCAACTTTTATTGCTTAAAATATTTAAGATCCCACTCTCATCAAGTCTTTACAATATATTTATAATGTTTCTCCTTCAAACTAAACTTTCCCAATGGATCTAACTGCCTTTTGAACTCCTTAATTGTTCAATCCCTTAAGAGTCCAAAGTGTGAAATGGCTGCAAACTTCAACATATTGTTACTCGTCTATCATGATGCTTAGGAACTTCTTGTTTAGTCTTATAGGATTGCATTGGGTGTCTTTACAAAAACCTCTCTCGATTTTGGCTATCTTGGAGTGGTTTTCTCGTGGTGGCGGATTTTCACTTGATAGAAAAAGTGTCAAATGCAAACAGTGCAAAGTTGCAAAGTGGTGCAACTTTCGTTTTGTAACTCATGTGACCAAACAGACTGTTTCAACACATCCAAATAGGTATTTTTTAAGCTAGAAATGGTCCTCTTTTTCACCCAAACATGCGGAATCACTTTGAGCTATGTTCAACCAAATCGATTCCTTAAGAGTCCAAAGTGTGAAATGGCTGCAAACTTCAGCATGTTGTTAGTCGGATACTGTGATTCTTATAAACTCATCATCTAATCCTAAAGGATCACATTGAGCCCCTCTACAAAAACCTCTCTCAGTTTTTGCTATCTCATAATGGTTTTCCCGTGGCAGCAGACTTTTACTTGATGGAAAAAATGTCAAATGTAAGCAATGCAAAGTTGCAAAGTGGTGCAATTTTTATTTTGCAACTCGTGTGACCAAATGGATTATTCCAACACATCTAAATAGGTATTTTTATGCTAGGCATGGTCCTCTTTCACACCCAAAACACGTGGAATTGCTCTGAGCTACGTTCAACCAAATTGATTCCTTAAGAGTCCAAAGTGCGAAATGGCTGCAAACTTCAGCATGTTGTTACTCGGATATTGTGATGCTTAGAAAAATTTTGTTTGATCCTAAAGGATTATGTTGGGTCCCTCTACAAAAAACTCTCTCAGTTTTGGCTATCTCGGAGTGGTTTTTCCATGGCTGCAGATTTTCACTTGATGGAAAAAGTGTCAAATGCAAGTAGTGCAAAGTTGCAAAGTGGTGTAACTTTCATTTTGCAACTTGTGTGACCAAACAGATTGTTCCAATGTGTCTGAATAGGTATGGTTACACTAGGTATGGTCCTCTTTTGCACCGAAAACACACGGAATCACTTTGAACTACGTTCAACCAAATCGATTGCTTAAGTGTCCAAAGTGCAAAATGGCTGCAAACTTCAGCATGTTGTTACTCGGATACCATGATGCTTAGAAACTTCTCATCTGATCCTACAGGATTGCATTGGACCCCTCTACAAAAACCTCTCTCATTTTTGGCTATCTTAGAGTGGTTTTTCCATGGTGGCGGATTTTCATTTGATGGAAAAAGTGTCAAATGCAAGCAGTGCAAAGTTGTAAAGTGGTGTGACTTTCGTTTTTACAACTCATGTGACCAAATGGATTGTTCCAATGCATCTGAATAGGTATTTTTATCCTAGGCATGGTCCTCTTTCACACCCAAACACGCGGAATCCCTCTGAGCTATGTTCCATCGGATCAATTCTTTAAGAGTCCAAAGTGTGAAATGGTACAAACTTCAGCATGTTGTTACTTGGATACTATGCTTAGAAATTCTCATCTAATCTTACAGGATCGTATTGGTCCCCTCTACAAAAAACTCTCTCTATTTTGGCTATCTTGGAGTGGTTTTCATGTGGCGGCATATTTTCACTTGATAGAAAAAGTGTCAAATGCAAGTAGTGCAAAGTTGCAAAGTGGTGCAAATTTCATTTTGCAACTCGTGTGACCAAAAAAACTATTCCAATGCATCTGAATAGGTATATTTACACTAGGCATGGTCCTCTTTTGCACCCAAACACATGGAATCGCTTTGAGCTACATTCAACCGAATCGATTCCTTAAGAGTCCAAAGTGCGAAATGGTTGTAAATTTCAACATGTTGTTACTTGGATACCATGATGCTTAGAAACTTCTCGTCTAATCCTACAAGATCGAGTTGGGATCCTCTACAAAAATCTCTCTCATTTTTGGCTATCCTGGAGTGGTTTTCCCATGGCAGCAGATTTTCACTTGATGGAAAAAGTGTCAAATGCAAGCAGGACAAAGTTGTAAAGTGGTGCAACTTTTGTTTTGCAACTCGTGTGACCAAACAAACTATTCCAACACGTCCGAATAGGTATTTTTACTCTAGGAATGGTTTTCTTTCACACCCAAACATGCAAAATCGCTCTGAGCTACGTTCAACCAGACCGATCCTTTAGGGTCCAAAGTGCAAAATGGAAGCAAACTTCAGCATGTTGTTACTTGGATACTGTGATGCTTAGAAACTTCTCATTTGATCCTACAAGATTGTGTTGGGCCCCTCTACAAAATTCTCTCATTTTGGCAATCTCAGAGTGGTTTTTCCGTGGTGGTAGACTTTCACTTGATGGAAAAAGTGTCAAATGCAAGCAGTGCAAAGTTGCAAAGTGGTGCAACTTTCGTTCTATAACTTGTGTGACCAAACAGACTGTTCCAACGCATCCAAATAGGTATTTTTACTCTAGGCATGGTCCTCTTTTGCACCCAAACACACGGAATTTCTCTGAGCTATGTTCAATTAGATTGATCCCTTATGGGTCCAAAGTGCAAAAAAGAAGCAAAATTTGACAGGTTATTAATCAGAAACTGTGATACTTACAAACTCTCTGTCTAAGCATACAAGATCGCGTTGGGCCCCTCTACAATAACCTCTCTTGGATTTTTTTTCCCAGAGTCATTTTGTTGTGGTGTCCAATTTTCACTTGATGCAAAAAGTGTCAAATTGAAGCAACGTAAAGTTGCAAAGTGGTGCAACTTTTATTTTACAATTCGTGTGACCAAACTAACTGCTCCAATGCATCTCGATAGGTAGGTTTATGATAGGCATGGTCCTCTTTCGTACCCAAACATGTGGAATTGATATGAGCTATGTTCAATTGGCTTGATCCCTTATGATGGCATGCAAAACAATGGAAAGAAGAAACATACACATGACAATTGAGAAGTCCAAATATTCCACACAAAAAGTGTATGATCATTGGTGCAGAGCACCTTGTTCTTCCATTTGATGAAGAAGGTCTAGTTTAGTGGTTTTAGTTATTATAATGTCAAATAAGGCCATGATAGGCCATTTTGTAATCTTGCTTTTAGTTTTGAGTTAGTGTGGGGTCATTTGAGTCAATTATGTAAGTACGAATAAGAAAATAGCATTGGTAAAGGCATTGGAAGAGATTAATATTGCTGCCCCTATTCAAAATTCAAAATTTAGGCCTTAAAAGCAAGGCTAAACGAGGTGAAAAGAATAAATTGTTTGAGAATAAGTTAGAATAAGTTGGAAATAGGGTGAGGTTGTGGATTTTGATGTGTTCAAATGGTCTACAAGGACAAGGGAGGTCAAAATTATGTTATGGCATGATGCCCTAATTGGGAATAGAGGGGTTTTGAATGAAAAAGAGAGGTTTGAGGGAGTAAAAGTGGGTTAATTCAAGGGGCGGCATAATTTGGTAAATATTTCCCAATGTTGTTTTCTAATTGGAGGAGTGATTGAGAGTGTGTTGCTTTGTTAAATAGACCTATTTAGAGGTCTAGGACAACGTTGAGTCCATTTCTTATTTGTATTATAAATTATAACTTGCTTTTTCCTGAGTCCATTTCATATGCAAGAAATAATATTGCAAAAAGTTGACATATAAATCTTTCGACCTGTTTATATGGTGATGCATCAAGAACATAACAATTCATTTTGCACTATCAATATTATGTTGTGAAAATGTTTAAAGACTATTGAAGATAAATGATTTTATAATAATGTGTCAAGTAGTTCACTACTTCATCTACTCTAAATATTATGTTTTGCAAGTGTTGTGAAGATTATGTATTATTTGCTTAATTGAGTTGTCCCAATCAAAGGATTAAATATATTGGATCTTTTTATGAATTATTTCATGGAATACCAATTAAAAATGTGTTTTTTTCTTTTAGATAAAGTTGTTTAGCATCAATCAATTAATATTCAAGACAAACCATGAAGGACAACAATGATGAATGCTAGGGCTAACCAATTAATAAGTATACATGTAAATAAGTCAAGCATGTACATGTGAATAAGGGAAGCACAAGTACTCAAAAACACGTAAGCCTTGAAGTATACACATGAACACATAGTATACAAAAATTAATATAAAGTATATGCACAAATACAAGGTATACACATGAAAACACGTAAGTTGCAAAGTATACATTGGAACACACGTAAGTTGTAAATTATACACTTGAATACACGTAACTCATATCTATTGAACCATCAATTTAGAATAAAAATATAAACACAATCGATAAAAAATATTTGTATTATCCAAATAGCCATGTAGGCATACATCAATATATGTCAATATAAGTATGAAATATAGGTACAAAATAGCCATATAGGCTTACGAGAATGCCATATAGGCATACAATGTCAAATATATCCAATACAAAATATGTACAAAACCACCATGTAGGCATACAACAAAGGGCTCTAGAATCAAAAGTCATTGCTCTCCATGCTTTGGAAATAAAAAATTTCCTTTTGTTTGTCGATCGGATGGAGATAGGTCTATCACTCATTTGTGCTACACTTGAGGAGTTCTCTTGCTGCTCCTCCTAGTGTTTAGTTCATGGTGAAGTTTTAACTATTACAATAAGTAAAGACATTAATATATAGAAATTACATTATAAAAAATGATATATTTAACAAAATAATCACTTACCGCCATCTCATGATCTCTCTCCATGAGGGAAATATTCACATGCCCATGCTCAGGTGTGCTCAAGCCTTGTATAAACCATCCAAATAGAAATTAAACTACGAATCAATAATGGTTTGATTTTTCACTAACATCTATAACAACGAATGTAAATTAAAATTTACTAATTTGCCTCATACCTCCCTTGTCAGAGCCATCAAGGATTGTATAGCAAATGAAACACTGATCTCCATTTCCCTTGTCACATTCAAAGGTGTTTCGGCTTGCACCAACTGAAAATAAAATAACAAATTATTCAATCACAAAAACTACAATACCAATCCATGTCATGACTTATAATGTATGAGATAATGAAAAAAATTTGGAGTACTTATTAAACTATATATTTTTAATTCTCATGCTTACTATTTTCCCTATCCATATCTTGTTCGAAAGGACGTGTTTTTAGGATTTTACCCATAGCAGCAAGTCGGTGAACCATTTGATCAAATGCTTTTGTAGACATGTACAATAATTGTGGTGGCATAGAGAAGGTAGTGAACTATTTGAAAAAATGCCTAAAAGAAATGAGGTCTCATGGTGATGGAATGCCATTACAAACAAATGCACATCATGGAATTCCATCACCATAAGACCACATTTCTTTCAAGAATTTTTTCAAAAATTTTATTGCCTTCTCTATGGTATTATTACTTACTATTATGCTTTGATAAATATTTTTCCAAGCATCCTTAGTTTGTTGGAAAGCGCCTATTTTAGGCTTTTAGCCATAGCTGCAAGGAAGTGAGTAGTTTGATAAAATGCTTTGGTACACATGTATGGAAAATGTGGTATCATAGAAAAGGTGGTGCAATGTTTGAAGAAATGCCTCGAAGAAATGTGGTCTCATGGTGAAGTAATTGCATCACTACTTATGTTGACTTTCTAAACAACTATATTGTAGTTGAAATTTTGTCATCTATCAACATCTAGTTATTAGTTATGGAATGTGAAGTAATGCTTTGAGTTTAAATGATGTGCAATGCAACGTAATCAATGATGTGAATATAAACTACACAAATCTATTAAGTACAATTCATTAGTTAAACTCTTTATTCTATTACCTACATGTAGGTTTGAGTAAATCCACTGGGAGGTGTTCCCTAGAAAGCTCCAATATTAGCCTATTCAACATCCAAAATCACATATTAAAATACCATTCATTAAACAATGCTATTAACATTTAATAAATTTATAATTGCTTACTAGTTACATACCCCACTGATAGGTGTACTACAGAAATATGTAGGTGGAGGGTCGGTGTATCTAGTCTCAACATTGTGACCCTGCATTTTATTAAAATCATAAAACTAAATTAGTTAATATTGCATTTCAAAATCAAAATTTAATAAATTAAATTCAATGAACATGCTAACTTTTACTTGACTATCAATTCCATACTCCTCATGCAAAATGCCAACTACCCTCTCCATCTCCATAGCTACAGATGGATCTTATGTAGTAGCCTCCTGAGTGTCAGTGGGTTCATATGAACAAGTTGCCCCGCAAGATTGACACACATGGGTTCGAAGGCCACCACTTGAAGACTCCCCTGGATGGTGTTGTAGAATAGGGCTAGTATGATGGATGACACTCTGGGTCAAAATGTTGATTGCTTGTAATGTCTCTACATTGGCACTCTCCTTTGTGATGGAAGGCATAACAATGTGCTCATGAGGTGGCCTAGTGAGAGCTCATCTCCCTTGCCGCATAAGATCCGGCTGTGCACTGGTTCTATCCTGAGCCGACCCCCCACCTCTCCCCTGGAAATCCCTCATATCAAAATAATTTGAGATTTTATTCAATATGAACTCACTATATAGTTTCCTGAGGAAATACTGTTGGACTTCACAATTGTTGCATGGTGGGTAATCAAAGACCATGTACCACCTATCATAAAATTAGTTCCTAATCTATTGGTGGTGGCACCAATGAATAGGAAACCTCTTCACATTGAGGGTAATATTTTGATTTGTGCGTGGGTCAGTGAATAATGAGCAGAAATCACCTTTTGTAATTTTTAAATCCTTCACATCTTTATATGATAATTTATCTGCATAATAAGCCCTAGCCACCTGCCTCCTATCTTGCCATCTAGTTATTTATTTGCTAATTGAATCTACCATTTTTTACATATCTTTCAATGAACTTGCTAGGGTCATTATTATTGTGGTTGAACCATTTGGATCACTCAACCTACTAATTAAATCCTCAATTTTCTTTTTGTTGTTCTCAATTTCACTCATCAAATTTTTTTGAGTTCCAGGAGGGTATTGAGTGATTGGTGGAGGAGGTTGTTGTTGTGGTTGATTTTGTTCTTGAGGATTTTGGTCTTGAGGATTTGGCTGATCTTCTTGTTGAGGATTTTGAGGGTTTGTAGGTTGATTTACATCTCCTACAAATTCAAAAAATATATATATCAAACACAACCTAAAACTAACAAATTCAAAACAAAAAGAAAACAATCCTTACCTCTCACACCTCCTCATCATCGTGGTGTCATCCTTGCAAAGAAATAGCAACCCTTGGTGAATTATTTTGCACAATTCCTCCTAGAATGTGAGCATGAAAAATGGGGGTTTTGGTTGCAAGCACAACAAAAAAATAGTCGAAATGCAGAATGAATGACTTTCACTTTTCTTTTTCTTTTAACATGTCACAATGCAAGCGCATTATAACACACTCACATTATGAATTTTAAAAAATATTTTTTGAAAGTGGCCACAAATGGCTAACCATCTCCACGCACCTGCTCAATTGATCATTTATATATATATATATATATATATGTGACTAAGAATTTAATCGCTACCTGTCAGCTTCAATAAAACTTAAGAATATTTACAACTGTCGACTCAAATCATGAATGATATTCAATGCACATCCACAAGGGTTGGTCACAACTTAGCTTGGACCCAAATCAAAATGCTCAAACACAAAAACATTTGAGTAAACACTCCTGAATATCTATGACACTTTATATCATCTGAGTCGGCCAAAAAACACTAATGAACAGAAAGATATCCAATTGAATCTCTAGACTTGCACAAAACTTGATACGAGGCACTAAGATTTTTGGACAACACAAGACATACATTGATTAACCTCCCATAATATCCACAACTCAAAATAACGACAAAAAATATGTATGTGACTGGATGCTTTGTTCTTCCTTGACTATTGATTGTCCTCAATCTGTCTACCAGTAGGAGCAAATGATGACGTGCGGATCCAATCACTGACTAGGGTTGCCATCAATGGAAACACCAAAAAATATTTGGAGTGTCTCTTGCCAACAATCTCCCCCTTTGGCATTGATGGCAACACTTAGTGAAAAATGACTAAGTGTCAGATCAATACCAACATGAATTACACTGCCACTTCAAAAAGAATCTTCAATCTCAGCTCATAAATACAACTCACCCTAAGATGAATATACATTTTGCATTGTACAACTCTCCCCCTTTGACATCAATGGAAAAACTGGGGAAACAAAATTTCAAAATTGTACAGGCATGATCTTGTTACTTACACAAATTTGAAAATATCTACAAAATCACTCTTCAATATGCTCAAATTTGTCCCAAACCCTTTTGAGACTCTCCAGAATTGTTATGTGACCAAAAACTAAATAAGATTGAGTTTTTGTAGTCTCAAGATTCATTGGGTCACTAACTGCCATAGCATCTTTGGCTTCCTTTAATGCATTCACCATTATTTCAATCTTTGGACCAATTAGTCCTTTGAGTTCACATGCTCTTCCTACAATCCTGTCATTTTCATGCTCCAAGCTTGTA
Organism: Sequoia sempervirens; assembly: GCA_007258455.2. Lineage (NCBI taxonomy): Eukaryota > Viridiplantae > Streptophyta > Pinopsida > Cupressales > Cupressaceae > Sequoia > Sequoia sempervirens. The sequence continues at coordinate 229,445 of VDFB02000123.1, read as the reverse complement.
ATGTCCCCTTCTCAATTTTGATCATTTCAGTTGACCGTTGGCCTATTTCGGAGACCCGTAGGCTACTCGGAGGGGGAAATTAGGGTTTCCTATTTTTGAGGAGGTTATTGCTTGAAGATTGGAGATTGGATTGTAGATTCTTTCTAAGTTTTCAGAGAGCTTCGCAATGGTATGGATTACATTGTGATCTAAGCACCTTCATGAATTTACTATTTTTAGTAAATTCTATTTTTGGCAGTGGTCTTGTGGATTTCAGTGTAGTTGGCTGTCTTCTTCAATCAGTTCAGTTGGTAGTTTTATTTTTGGCCTTTGGGTGCTTTTCTAGAGAGATAAGTTAAGTTGATTTAAATAATGTTATATTTTAATATTGACCCCTTGGCCTAGCTTCATCACTTTAAGTTGTTTTTAAAGGGGGACTTCAAGGGTGGACACCTCATCTGGAGGTAATTTTATATTTTTCTAAAGTCAAAAATCAAGCTTGATGTTGGACGCCAACTTGGAGAGGAGATTATTTTAAATAAAGATTAAAATTCTTATATGGTGAAAAAAGGACGCCACTTTTGGAGGGAAATGAAGTAAAATTCAAATTTGAATTTTGGGCACCCTTCTTGAAGTTTCTAGAAGATTCCCTCTAATCTTTAAATACAAACCTCAACTCTTCAGTTCTTCATCTTTTGTCTACCATACCGTTATGCTGTTGGATTGTCTTCAGGCACACGCTTCGAGGAAAGCATACCTCCTAGCAATGGCTCATCTTCTTGCTTGAAAAATATCAACTAGTTGAGAGATAGTTTGTAATAGGTTTGTCTTGCATTTTAGTTGAGTATCTTGCATTTTGGAGTTCTAAGTTTTGTATTTCAATCTCATCTTGAGTTGCTGATTTCATTAGCTGATTGTATGTTTTGATCACTATTTCAAAAATAAAAATGTTATCATTTTGGGTGCTTCACCATTGTGATTTATTGCTAGGGGTGAGCCATTGTGCAAATTTGCAAAAAATTTAGATGCCTCCTTGAATTTATCTTCAGCAAGTTGCCCTTCCTAGGGCCATACTTCTTTAGGAAGCATTGGGAGTTGTGCAAGAAATAAATAGGGGGTTATGTGTGAGTTTTTATCATTGGGAAAGGGGTGCCATCAGTCCTTGAGTCTATTGCATTCAGTTTCATACATTTTGGGTGAGTGTGGAGACACTTATGAGCATTTTAGTGCATTCTAATGTTGTTGGTCTATCATATCAGCTTTAAATAAATTGCATTTTGGTGAAGGGTTTGTGGGTTTGGAAAATTTTATTAAGCTTTGCAGTTATCATATTTCATTATTGCAGCATTGGAGAACTTCTAATCTTATGTTTTTGGCAAGCACTCTCTATTTCATTATAAGCTGAACAATAGTACTATCAGCATTCTCTTTATCTCTTGCTTTGCCCATTGTACTTCCCGCTGAATAAGTGGAAGAGGTTGGCTTGCCACCTATTTACTTTCAGTTAGTAGTTTTAGGGATCCTCTGACCATATGCTCGCCATCTCTCGGTGCCATCCTAGTTAGAGTTACTTTCAGCTCAACATGCATAAGATCCTCTAACCATATGCTCGTCTTTCCTAGACGCATTCTTGGTTAGAGTTCCCTTCCAGTTCTACATTTGCATCAAATCCTTTGACCATATGCTCACACCTTGCCCAACATCAGGATCCTGGTGTACATCCTTGGTTCGAGTTGCTTTCCACATCGTTTTGGTTTTAGAGCTAACCATAATGGGTGCATGTTGATTGTAATTGTAATTGGAAAAACAAAAAAAATAAATAGTCTAGCTCTTTATAGTGGTATCAGAGCCATGATTCTGCCAACCTGTTCCCTATAGTGATTTAGTTGTCAAATGAGTGACAATGATTGCAGATACTACACCAGAAGTCAGCCCAGAAAATAGCAATCACAGTTTCCACCAATGCCAGAAGCAGATACGTTTTTAGAGGCTTTGAGAGAAACAGGGAAAGTAGTAGATATTGGTAAAGCAGTTGAGAACATGTCAAACAGTCATAAGCAGGCCATGGATGAGAGAAATGATAGGATGGAAAAGAATTTTGATGGGAAGATTGGTATGATGTCCCATTTGCTTGCAAGAATGGATCAGCAAGCTGCTCATAATCATACCCCTAGTCAAAACAATGCCACTGGTGAAAATAGTGGTGTTAATGGAAACAATGGCAATGGGAGAGATAGGACTATTCGCCAACATGAGGCCACCTCTAGAGGATTAGCCTCTAGGCCACTCTTTCCTACATTCACTCAGAGGGAGCATCCACAAGTTGAATTTGCCATTCCTTTTGCAGATGATGCCAGGCAAGCCTACTTGGAGTATGCCACCTTACCCCCTAATCTTATAAACCAATGGTCCTTTGATCAATTATTGAACCAAAGAAACAAAAGAAATAGAGGAAGAACTAATAACCGAGCTCCTATGGCTCCTAGGACTGACTTTCAACAAGCCCTTGGGAAGGTTTCATTGGCTCACTTTGATGGAAGTGATAAGTGTTCAACAAGGTCATGGGTTCAAAAGCTAGATGACTACCTATCACTAAGGCCCATGTCAGAGGAAGATGCCATAAATTTTGCAATGTTGCATTTGGAAGGAGTTTCTCATGAGTGGTCGTACCATGGTTTGGTCACGCTTGGCCACAACCTCATTCGAACCTATGATGAATTCACCAACAAGCTGATTGATAGGTTCAACACTAAGGATCCTGAAGTGAAGTTTCGCAAGCTAGCACAATTGAAGCAGCATGGTTCCTTGGATGCTTACATAGCTTATTTTCAAAGGCTTTATGTGATTGTGCCCAGCATCACTGAAAGAAGGTTTGTAGTATTGTTCTTTAAAGGATTGGTTGAACCCTTGAAAGGGTGAGCTAAGGCTTTCAATCCACCAAGTCTCAAAGAAGCAATCAAAAAGTATCGAAGTATGGAGTTATCAGCCCCTAGGCCAAAATTTCCGCCCAAGCCCTTTGGCCACAAGAGGGATAAGAAGCATTTTTTCAAATCAGCACAAGAAGTTTCCACCCAAGTTGACTGATGAGCAGCGTGAACAACTTAGAAAAGAGGGAAAGTGTTATGCATGTTTGGAGCCTTGGATTAAGGGTCATAGATGCTATGGAAGAGAGCATTCTAACCAAATGAGGGCCCATTCTGATTATGGATCAGAATTTGATGTCTGATCAGCAGTCTTATTTTGGGGATAGGGAGGAAGAGATAGCTCCAGAAGATTCTGATCATGAGCAAGGGGTTGGGGGCCCTATTGCCCAACTCTCTATTTTCCAAAAGAATGAATCTTTTAAGGTTCGTGGTGGGATTGGAGGTCACTGTATTGTTTCCTTAATTGATACTGGGGCAACACATAACTTCATTGACGAAGGTGTGGTTGCAAAGAGAGGTCTCAACATAAAAGAATTTGAAGGATTCAAAGTCATGGTGGCTGATGGGTTTCATATTTCTTGCAACCAAAGGGTTCCTAACATGTCTATGCAGTTAGGAAACTATGAAGTCAAATATGACTTCTATGTAGTTACTATTGGTGACACGGATGTCATACTTGGTATTCAATGGTTACGCTCACTTGGTGAAATCTCTCTCAATCTACAAAAAATGAAGCTCAAGTTCCAATCTGATGGAAAGAAGGTGGTGCTTAGAGGAATTTCCAATGGTGGTCCTCGGATTGTGTCATTCAAAAGAATGGAGAGGCTGATTTGGCACGATCAAGTTGAGTGGGTTGCGGAATGTATGGTTCTTCCAGCTAGTCCAATTGAAACAAAGAGGGACTATCCTCCAAATATCCAGTCTATACTCACCAAGAAGAGTAAGGTGTTTGTTGATCTACCTTCTGGGCCGCCTCCTAAAAGGGGAGTTGAGCATGTCATTGAACTCAAGGAAGGGGCCAAGCCTGTCATCACAACACCATATTGGTATCCTAAGAAGCAGAAGGACAAAATCGAGAAAAACATAAAAGAACTCTTGGAGATGGGCTTCATTTGTCCAAGCAAGAGTCCCTTTGCTTCAATAGTAGTTCTTGTGAAGAAGAAGGATGGCACCATCCGCATGTGTGTGGATTATCATGCCTTGAATCAAAGCACAATCAAAAATCAGTACCCCATTCCCCAGATAGATGAGCTCATTGAAGAGCTACATGGTGCCAAGTTCTTTTCAAAATTTGATTTGAGGTCGGGCTACTATCAAATTCGGATGAGAGGGTCAGATGTTGAGAAGACGGCATTCAAATGCGACTATGGTCATTTCAAGTTTTTAGTCATGCCTTTTGGGTTGACTAATGCTCCAGCCACCTTCCAATCTTGTATGAATAGAGTTTTTCAGAAACAGTTGAGGAAGTTTGTGTTGATGTTTTTTGATGATATCCTCATCTTCAACAAGATGTGGGAAGAACATCTCAAGCACTTGGAGGAAGTGCTTAGCATCCTAGAGTCAGAAATTTTGTTTGCCAAAGAGTCCAAATGTGAATTTGGAATGAAGGAGCTGCTCTACCTTGGTCACATAATCAATGTTGATGGGGTGAAGTTTGATCCTGAAAAGATCAAGGCAATAGTTGATTGGCCACCTCTAGAGAAATTGACTCATTTGAAAGGGTTCTTGGGTCTTTGTGGCTTTTACAGAGGATTTTTGAAGGGCTACTCTCAAAGTGTTGCTCCTCTTACTGACCTCACTAAAAGGGGGCTTTCTTTTGGTCAGAAAAAGCTCAAAGTTTTTTTGATAAGTTCAAGAAGATCATGAGTTCTTGTCTAGTTTTGGCCATACCAGATTTCTCCAAGGCCTTTCGAGTTATAATGCGATGCATCCGAAGAAGGTGTTGGGGCTATTTTGATGCAAGATAAGCATCCCATTGTGTTTGAAAGTGGGAAACTAAGGGGTGTTGAAAGGACCTACTCCATCTATGACAAGGAATTTTTTGCAATCATGCATGCATTAGCTAAGTTCAGACAATATTTGGTGGGGAGCAAGTTTGTGGTCAAGACTGATCACAATAGTCTCAAGCACTTCATGCATCAGAAGGATTTGAATGAAAGACAACAAAAGTGGGTGAGTAAGCTTCAATCTTATGATTTTGACATTGAGTATGTCAAGGGGAAAAACAACATTGTGGCAGATGCTCTATCTGGGAAACCTCATTTGAGCTCGTTGTGTGAGCTTACTGCTAATTGGAAGGAGATATTGCTTGTTGATTATGCCAAAAATTAGTTTGAAACCAGCATTATTGAAGGTACTTTCCATGACAACAGGTACAAAGTGGTTGATGGTTTAATACACTACAAGGGAAGGATCTTTTTGGTGGCCGATTCTAAGCTCAAAAATAAGATTTTGATGACTTTCCATGACATCCCACTTGCTGGTCATCAAGGTTATTTCAAGACATATAGGTAGATTCGGGAGAGATTTTCTTGGAAGGGGTTGAAGGAGGAAGTCCAACGCTACATCAAGGAGTGTCCTGTTGTGACCTTTTCACACATCGCCCCATTCAAGATGGGGACCGCTAATTTTTGCTCCATTCTGGTCTTTTGGCCTGGGTTTTGGTCTCTCTCTGTCTCTTTTTTGTTCGCCTTTATGGGGATGTCTCTGCCTTTGAGCTTAAACATGAATTTGGCCGAGTCTAAAAATTAGGGTTTGTACTTTCCTGGTCAGTTCGAGGTCAAGCAAGGTGAATAAGTTGAAAACAGAGCTTAACATTGATGTCGGTGTGCTTCCAGTAGGCCTCCACTAAAATTTCATCAAATTCTGGGTACTTGCTATTTTTAGTAAGTATGCAATTCAAGGCATTCCGTCAGCATTTTTGAAATTCCAACAGTCACACTGCATTCAGAGCACATCAAGTCACTCGCATGCAAAATTTGAGCTGAAACCGACAACTTACTATTTTTAGCAATCCAGCTTCTAGAGCAAATTTCAGGGCTTAAATGCAGAGTTTTTCTTTGCATGTCTAGATATTCCTTCTGGGTTTTTCGAGACCTTCGCGATAGTATAACATGCAAAGTGAGACAATTTTCAAAGTTTAGCCTTTAGAGGCTATTTTTAGGGTTTACATGTCAGGGTTTTCTTTGCATGTTGGCATATTCCTTATGGGTTTTTCGAGAGCTGCGCAGTGATGTGACATGCAAACGGAGATGGTCACTCATTTGGGAACTTACTATTTTTAGTAGGTGCGTCCTGACAGCCACCTCCTAGCACTTTAGAATCACGAGCTGATCGAAATGCAGCAGAAACGAGGACAAACAAAGATAATTTGATACGCATGCAAAACAAATTAGGGTTTCCAGCTTTGGGACCTGAAAAGAGGGGTAAAAAGAATTTTTGAAAACTGGTGTAAACCACCGCGATCAGCATCCTTCAAGCTATATGTTGGTAAAATTTCAAATCAAACGGAGCACTTACTATTTATAGTAAGTCATTTTGGAAATAGGCTAAAAATAGCAAATCAGTTGAATGTGTCGATGTCAGCAGGCAAGTCGCGTGGTGAGGAGCACCCCATTCGAATTTCAAATCAAACGGAGTTGTGAAAATCTCAGAAGCAGGCAGTTACTATAATAGCAAACCACCTTCAGAAATGGGCTAAAAATAGCAGGCCAACCCAAAATAGTAGTATCGACAGGTTGATGAAGTCGCGAGGATCCAATGTTCAAAATTTCAAACCATTCTGAGCTTCAGAGATGCAAGAATTGAAGGACTTACTATAAATAGCAAGGCATGGATAAACTGGCGAAGACGAAGAAAAAAATGGCTAAGTCTGGAACTTCATCCTGCAGCTACCTAAAAATGCGCCCAAGTTGATGAAGAAGCATGGAGAAAATTCTAAGTATAAACTTCATCCACCTCCTAGGCCAAAATGCGCCCATCCAACAAGGAAGTCAAAGAAAGTCAACATTTTTCATCCTCTTGCCTAGCTAAAATGCGCCCAAGGAAAGCTGGTGAAAGTTGAAAAATATTCTAAGGAAAAAAAAAATTCATCCTCCTCTACATAAGAAATGTGCCCAAAATGAAAGAAAGTCAAGGGAGTCAACGAGTTTCATCCTTCACCCAAGCCTAAATGCACCCAAAACAAAGCATGTAAAGACAAAAATGAGGAAGATGAAGAGTCACATGCAAGGCGTTGAAAATTTAAAATTCTTCTCATCCTTTAAAATGCACTCATCCTCCTCCTAGGCCTAAATGTGCCCAAATGGGGCCATGTGAAGAAGAAAATGGGGAAGCCCAAGAGTCACTTGTTGGAGGCGTTGAAAGTTTTCATCCTTTTCTACATAAGAAATGCGCCCAAGTTATGGTCAACAAGTCAAAGCAAATGAAAAGAAACTCGTCCTTCACACATGCTCAAATGCACCCAGATCGGGTCATGTAAAGACAAAATGAGGAAGGTGAAAGGTCATAAGAGGGTGTGGTAAGCATCAATCCTCCACACATGCTAATATGTGCCTAGGGTGGTGAGATAAATGCCAAGTGATAAAAATTTCTAAGGCATAGACTTAAGGTGTATCCTCTTGCATGTGCTATTTGCGCCTAAGGTGAAATACAAGGTGGTAAGTGAGATAAAGGTGTTGAGGGTGAAATGGAAAATGCTAGGTGTTGGAAGCTTAATGAAAAAATTGCTAGGCATGGTGAAGTTTAATATTCACCTTCAAGTGGATATGTGCCCAAAGTGTGAGTGTGATGAAGATAATATGTAAGACCTTGAAGGTGATGTATAAAAAAAAAAAGCATGCCTAGGCATTGGAGCTTTGAATAGAAATGTCTTTCAAGTGTGAAATAAAATGCAAGGTGGTGAATAAAAAATAAAATGTGCTAGACGCCTTCATGAAAATTTTCTAAGCAAAGTTAATAAATTTTTCTCGCAGGCAAGATGAACAAAGTTGAATAAAATTTTCTTGAGGCAAAAATTTCAAGGATGAATTTAAAAATTTCTCAAGTCAGAGCAACAGGATGTTCACAGAGATGAAGAACGGGATTAAAATTGGTTGAATAATATTTTTCTAAGGTTCAAAATTTAAAAAATTAAATGAACCCATTTGTTGTGTACCCATGGATTCATCGCATTTCAGAGAAAATTTTCTTTTGGGTACTGGATGTTTGTAATGAGAAATGGATTTCTTTGTCTTTTGCATTTCGCCAACGCCTTCAGCATGAAGAATTCGATCGGTGCTCAAGTTGTGAAATTTTCCTAAGGGAAGATTTAAAATTTTCTAAGGAAAATTTGAATAAAATGATTTTTGAAACAAAGATGCTTCAAATGATGAATTCAAAATGAGTTGCCTAGATGAATTTGATTGAGTTCTTCACAGATGAATTTTCCAGAGCCGAAGAGAAGTAAAATTTGAATTCAAGTGATAGAGCTCCGGCTGGTGAATTAAAAGATGAATTTAAATTAAAAAAATTCGAAAGTGAATTTGAAATGTGGCAGTCAAAGTTGAACTTCTAGAAGATTGAGATTCTTAGACAAGTGTCAAGTATGCCAGAGGAGGGAAATTCGAATGAATAGTGGATATTTAATTCACTGGCTAAACTTAGCCTTCTTCTAGAATTCGAATTTCCTATAAGTGCTGAAGATTATTCACTTCCTTTTCACAGCTGAAGAGAATTCAATTTGCTCTGAGTTTGATATTGTAGTGAGTTGCTGAAGACTGAAGCTTGAGAAGTTCAAATTTTTTTGTTGTGGCTGTAATTCTTGAAGAAGTTTGAAATCTTGCTGAGGACTAAAGCAAGTTGCTAAATCTGAGAGGGATGACTTGAAGTAAGTTGCTGGAGTTGCTGAAGTTTGATTTTTCTCTGAAGTTTGAAGTCACCAGTGCAAGTGGAGGAATTTCAATTTGAAGAGAAATTTGTTGAGAGTTTAAGAAGTGCGAACTTGCTGATTTGAAGTTGTTGAGTGTGAAGTGAAGTTGCTAAAGCTTGCTTAGAAATTTGTTTCTAAGTATTGAAGCTCAAATTTTTTGAAGAAGAAGTTGAGGTTTGCAAACGAGAAATAATAGTGCAACTTCTTGAAGTCAACTGGCAGCCCTGCAAAGTGTTTTATTTATTTTTCTAAGTTAATTTGCTGATGAATGTTTATTGTCCTGCAGATGGCTAAGGCAAGGGCGACTGGCAAGGATAACAATGGTGCATCCAAGCAAGTAGTTATAAAGAAGCTGAGCAAGTCTTTTATGCCAAAATCAAAGTTTACTTCGAAGTTGGGCAAGCTGACAGATACCAACTTGGGCTCCGTCAACCTAGAGACTTTCAAGAACAGAATGCTAGGAATTGGTAGTCATCGACCTTCGAACACTTTGCACAACATTGTTCAAAGTGGATTATATGCAGCTGTTGGTTTCCCACCATCCATTCAGTGTTCGGAGCTGATGATGGAGTGCGCCAACTATTACGAGAAGGATCACAAATCGATCATGTCACCAGATGGACAAGTACTCGCCAACCTCACTCCTGCTGCCATTGGTGAAGCCTTTAGAATCCTAGTGCATAGAAATATGATTTACAAATCGAGGGAGTGAGCTGAGCGAATGTATGCTTCTACATTTGAGAGATGCACGGAGACGATCAATACTCACTGGATGAGCAATCCCAAGCCTTCTCGTACGAAGCTTCCAAGACAAATCATAGCAGATGACTTGAAGTAGGAATATTGTGATCTCATCATGATGCTGAGCAGAGTTGGAGGCTGCCCGCAGTCATTTATTTTTTAGCCCTAGATGTTCTATTACATCAACCTCATGTTGGAAGGAAAGGATTATGTCAAATGGGCTGCAATGATCAGTGACAATTTTCACGAGCAGCTCCTAAGCTTAAGAAGAACAAAGACATTCTATATGAGTTCTTACATCATCTACATGTTGGCTCGTATGATGAAGTATAGAGGTATTTCATAAAAGGAACCTATTGGTTGTGGCTCTCACCAGTTTAAAATCCATCAGGCTTGTCTGCAGTTGCATTTGAAAAGTACTACCTATTACAAGCGTGTCAATGACGCCTTCACCATGCACATCATGAGATTGCTTTAGGAGTAGATGCATCATAGAATCTCGAGAGAGGCCCAGGAATTGATTGAAAGGTATGGGTGCTGGTTTATACAATTTCCAAAGTTTTCTTACATAAGGCTGCAAAGTTTTTCATCATATCCATATAGACTGCCTAAGTACCCAACCAATAGAATATTGATGTTAGAGATATCTAGGCAATTGGTTGCCTATGATAAGATTCAGAAGAAAAAGAAGAAGGGAGGTGTTGACTTCCCAATTCTCATGGGCAACTCGGATGAGGTGTGTCCTTCATTATAGGTAGCTAGAGAAGCCGAGAGTGAGCTTCAATTTTATCACTTTTCATATCACACCAGTCGACAGCACTATGATCCACATAACAACATCAAATGGGTACTGTCAGAGGAATTTAAACACAAGGCAAATATTGAGGATTATTAGGCTGATGCATCGGATGAGGTTGAAGTTAGGAAAAGAATGTTCTCTCGGTTGCCAATTAACATGATCAGGGAGTGAAAATTTGTTCCGGTTCTAGACCAAGTGAATGAGGACATGGACGTTGTCCATCCAGATTATGCAACAATGAGAGATACTCCACTTCCACTCCCGAATTGGTTAGAACTAGAGGTTGCTGACTTGGACACACTTTCTATTCCGGTCTTAACATTCACTAGAGCATGGGTTGATAGGTGGGTGAATAGGTTGAAGAGTAATTCGATTGCTTTGACTTACAATTTGATGGGAGATCACAGAACACCCACCACTAGCAGGAAGAAACAAATCACACGAGGTCCAGAATCTAGAAGGAAGGAGCCAGTTCGAAAGGAGCCCATTTAGCCGAGCCTCCATGAGTTGCAGTTGAATTGCCCATGCCAATGGAGACATGTTCTCCAAGCATATAGGAGGTTTCTTTATTTGTTGATCAGAGGAATGCATTGAATTAGATGCAAGTAGTACAGGAGAATAATCATCCACCACGAAGAGAATCAGTTGGCCAGAGCATCAACGCACCTAGTAGAGTTGACCAGCAAGATGATGAGGGGACTACTACTGACCCTCAGTTTCAGCAAGAGTTAGAGGCAGCTTTGGATGATGACGATATAGTTTCAAGAGATACTCAGCCACTTGAGGATGATGAGCCTCACCAGAATGATGTAGAAGTTGAACAAGTTCGACAAGTAGAGGCACAAAAATAGTAGCCATTTGATATACAGTATATAGTACCTGATTGGCTCAGGGATAGGATGAGAAGAAGCCCAAGTGAGGAGATTGATCTGGCGGTTGAAATGGAAGAGTTCTTGAATAGGATCAGTGCACCTCCACAGAAGAAGAGAGCACAGAATTTTTCGAAGATATCAACTAATGAAGATGGTTCCCACACCCTTCACGTAGTCGTTCCATAGGTTGATTGTGACCGAAATGAAGCAGTGCCAGAAAATTACGTGTTCACAAATTTGGAGTTAGGACACCCCACAGGTGCACAAATTGTAGAGGAATGTGATAACTCCTACCTCGCCCTCAAGGAAAGATTATTCAAGAAGGAAGGAAAGTACAAGAAGTTGAAAAGAGAGCATAAATATTTAATAGGATATGTGCAACAGTTGTCTCATTCTCGTGGGTAGGAGATTCCAGTGATAGAGCCTCCAGCAGAGATACCTAGAGAGTCAATCAGTGGCTTGTTGGAGTTAGGGAAGATGGCACAGGAAGTAGACAAGTGGGTCATAGGAGTTCGTGTTGAGACAAAAAAGTTTATGGAGGACCTTGTTCTTGCTTTCTAGCAAGCTTCCAGTATCTTGGCACGGATGGAGGTAGTTGATCCGGCCTGGGGTGATGCTTCTGTTTATCAGAGCAAGGTTATTTAGCATCTTGAGGCATTGATACATGTCCCTTTGCGGTTGCTGATTGATGGAGGGGTCATTCAGGAGAATGACAGGTACGACTTCTCTAGATGGTATTCTTTAGCAATCACGGGATGTGGTTTCTTCGATGTAACACAGGTGGATTCAACTAGAGTACGGAAGGCTATGGCCAATATCATTGATGGAGTCAAGAATACTTTCAAGGCCATATTTGCTAGGTGGTTGAATCTGGATGAGGTAAATGTTGATAATTTGAGGGGTAGGCTGGTGCCTTTCTTTTTAGAGGTGAAGACCTTCATACAAGATGATTTCGAAAATACTTCCACTTTCTCCACCTTGATCTAGAGCACACATGATTCCTTAGTTGCTTGGAGAAAATCTTATGCAAGGCATGAGTAGTCTATTACATTGTTGGAGTTACAGCTTGATTGCATTCCACCCATTTCAGTTCAGGAGGTTGAGGCTATGCTTGGCAGGTTCATTGAGTTTGCAGCCAGAGAGAAGGAGAATGGGAATGCACTACTGGACGATGATCTTCTAGAAGACTGATTGTAGGCATTAATTGCCTTTACTATTTTGGGAGTGAGTGGGAATATTTGCTCATTTATTTCACCACTCCCCATTCTGGCAGTTTTTAGGGTTAGGGCTGAGGTGGCTTAATCTTAGCCACTCTTTTGATTGTAATCTTAGCTATCCATTAGATTGGGCTACCTGTAAAAGGGGGAGTCCCCCTCATTTGTAATTCATTAGAATTAGACATTAGACTAGCATTAGATTTGGAGATCATACTAGAGAGTAGAATAGAGTAGACATTTTGCTTGATAGTTTAGCATAGTGTGGAGAAGAAAGAAATTTTTCTCTTTGAAAACTTTTGTGGAGATTGTTGTGTAAAACTTTCATGATAATAGATCTTTTCATTGATGGTGGAATTCTTCTTTGTCATGGATAGCTAGCAAGGTCTCTTCATCCTTTCAGATCCAAGTAGTATAAAATAGCATAATTTTCATCTCATGCAAGTAGTTTATTTTGATGTGTGGTGTTTTATTGAGGTAGCTTCATTTCATTCCATACCACTAGTAGCTTGTTGATGACAGGTTTGCCTTGCGTGGTCCACTGGAGATTATCTTGAGTTTAACTTCAATTGTGATTTGTATACTTATATGTGTTGTCCTGATGGTATATGTATGCTAAATTATAATTTGAATATCTTTTGCTATCCCTTTGAAGATTGCACTAATTTTGTTGAAGCTATCCAACATGAGGCTAGGTGAAATTCGGTCAAAGTCTGCTAAAATCGAGCTCCACATATCCTGCATTTAGAATAGAATATAAGTTCCTTAGACCCTACACTCATTTGCTTTCCGTATATTTCTTGTTAGCTTTAGAAAAACATACCTTATTGCCAAATCATACGTGCAAAATCCCCTTCAAGTCATCCATTTGCTGTTAACTGCAAGAATCTTGAACAATTGTGTAAGTCCTCTCGTGAAAACAACAATTCACATCAAACCAACTAAGGGTATTCCAAGTATTTCAGAACCTTGGAGTTGAACGTGCGAACTTTCTTGCAATCTTAGCGCACGGAATACTTTGATCAAGAGAGAACAGAGTATCCTTCAGACTATTTTGTTCTGTTGATTGGTGCGGTCATAAAAATCACATCAACATGTCCCACTTGCCAGATGAACAAAAATGAGCATTCTCTTCCAGCTGGTCTACTGCAACCTCTTCCTATTCCCAACCAAAAATGGGAAAGCATATCAATGGACTTCATCACAGGATTGCCAAAGGTTCAAGGAAAAGATTGTATCTATGTGGTAGTGGATAGATTAACAAAGTTTGCTCACTTTTTTGCCATCACTAGCTCATTTTCAGCAGCTCAAGTTGCAGATTTGTTTTTCCATGAAGTGTTTAGATTGCATGGGGTGTCAAAAAACATTGTGAGTGATAGGGACAGCAAGTTCCTAAGCACCTTTGGGCAAGAAATTTTCAGGATGAGTGGCATGGTATTTACTCCAAGCACTAGCTATCACCCTCAAACTGATTGTCAAACAAAGATAGTGAACAAGTGGTTGGAGGGCTATCTTATAAATTATGTCTCGGAGCAGCAAAAAGCATGGATGAAATGGCTTCACCTAGGAGAGTATTGCTACAATTCATCCTTCCACATGTCAATAAGGATGTCCCCGTTCATGGCTCTCTATGGTTATGAGGCTCCTAGCTTTGCTTATTTGGCGTTTGGTGATAGAAAAGCCCCTCAAGCCAAGGATTTGTTGCAAAAAAGTTAATATATTTTGAAGTCCTTGAAGAACAACCTTCAAATAGCACAAAATCAGTAGAAGATGTACGCTGATCAGCACAGTGTTGAGCGCTCATTTGAGGTTGGAGATATAGTTTATCTTCGACTTCAGCCTTACAAAAAGTCTACTCTCAAGAAGAGTGGAGTTGAGAAGCTCAAACCTCGCTTCTATGGGCCATTCAAAGTCATCAGGAAGGTTGGAGCAATGGCTTATGAGTTGAAACTACCATCGAGTAGCAAGGTTCACAATGTCTTCCATGTGTCTTGCCTCAAGAAGGAACTTGGACACAACATTGTTGCTTCATCATAGTTTCCTCCCTTAGACGAAGAAGGATAGTTGACCTTGATTCCAGAGGAGATTATTAATTCCAGAGAGCGTTCTTTGAGGAGAAGAACAATCAAAGAATACTTGGTGAAGTGGAAGAACTTGCCTTTGCAGGATGCAACTTGGGAGAATGAGGAGATTCTGCAGCATCCAAACTTGTGATTGCTTAAGGGCAAGCAATCCTAGGGAGGGCAGACTATAATTTCCCCTTCTCAATTGTAATCATTTCAGTTGACCGTTGGCCTATTCTGGAGACCTGTAGGCTTCTCAGAGGGGGAAAATTAGGGTTTCCTATTTTTGAGGAGGTTGTTGCTTGAATATTGGAGATTGGATTGTGGATTCTTTTTGGGTTTTCAAAGAGCTTCACAGTGGTATGGCTTGCATTGTGATCTGAGCATCTTCATGAGTTTACTATTTTTAGTAAATTCTATTTCTGGCAGTGGTCTTGTGGATTTCAGTGCAGTTGGCTCTCTTCTTCAACTAGTTTAGTTGGTAGTTTTATTTTTGGCCTTTGGGTGCTTTTCTGGAGAGATAAGTTAAGTTGATTTAAATAATGTTATATTTTAATATTGACCCGTTGGCCTAGCTTCATCACTTTAAGTTGTTTTTAATGGGGGAATTCAAGGGTGGACACCTCATCTGGAGGTAATTTTATATTTTTCTAAAGTCAAAAATCAAGCTTGATGTAATGTCCCCTTCTCATCAGTGATTAGCCTTGCAGTTCATCAGTCTATTCTGGAACCCGTAGGCTGGAATGAGGAGAAATTAGGGTTTCTTGGCTTGGAGTTTTGTGGAATTTCATGTTATTTACTATTTTTAGTAAATAATTTTATGATAGTATGCAGTTGGTTGTCTTCAGTCATCTCTTCATTAGAGCATGTTGTTTGATGTTTCAATATTGACTTCTCAAGCTTTATTTGGTGAAATTTATTGATTAAAGGCATAAGTGTTATAATTTTCAGTTGATCCCCCCCTTGGCCTAAGGATATAACTTGAAAGTTGTTTTAAAAAAGGGGTCATGAAGGGTACGCCCATGTCATAAGAGATATTAATATTTTATTTTGAACTTTATGCCTTGAGAAAAGTGGACGCCACCTTTTGTGAGGAGTTGTATTTTATGAAATTTGAAAAAAGAAGAATTCTAAAAGGTGACTCTTGGCGTACCTTCTTGGAAGGTGATGAGTTTCTCAGTTTTTATAAAATGAAGGCATTGCTCCAGCATTTGGTATCTACTGTTTATCTTACTGTTATGCTGTCAAAATGGCAATGGACATTTTGCTATTGCTTCGAGGATGCTACCTCCTAGCCCTTTCCCAATTTCATGTTTGAAATACAACACCTAGTTGGAATATTTCTGCTTCTCAACATCAAACTAGCAAATTGAGCATCAAGATTGAAGAATTTCTGGAGTAATTTCATAGTTTTGGTTTTATGTTTCATCTACAGCTAAAACTGATTTTTGTTCATATCTTTTGGAGTGATTTTAATTTTGTTCTGGGTACTTTGGAAAATCATTTGTTGACTCAAGGCGCCACCTTCCACAAAAAATTGGAATTTAATTCCAAACTTCTGATTTTATCTTGCAAAATTGATTTTCCAAGGAGGTTGTACCATTTGGATAAGCATTGGAATTCGTGCCAAATAATCTGGAGTCTTTGGTGACTGTTTTTGGATTACATCTTGGGTGCCAAACCTATAGGAAGCATTTGCAACTGATATCTCGTCATTTGGAGGTAATTTGATCAACTTATGAGCATTTTCATGAATTCATAGTTTGCTGGTTGAATTTCCATAATTCTGATTTTTATATCAGATTGTTACAGCTTCCAGTTTTTGGTCTTATACTTCAATATTTGAGTGTTATATGATTGTAAAATTTCATACTTCGTGTCTGAGGTTCATTTCCTATCATTGTAATTTGTAATTTGCAGAGTTTAATTTGTAAAGGTTGAGATTAAGCATTACTAATCCAACCATTTTTCAGTTCTGCAATTACTTATTGTTTTATCATTAAATTACCCCTGGATGGTTTACTACCAGTGTGGATAATCTGATTTGTAACACTCCTATAACCACTTTCATAGTGGAGAATCCCCACAGCTCTGTGGATGCCCGATGCAGCGGATGAATTGTTTTAAATGTAGTCTTTTCCCCCCACTGTTTGGTGGTAGTGTGGAAATGTTCTTTATGGCTGGTTATATGCCTATCAGTTTTTTTTAATTTCAAAATTCAACACTCCGTCATATGTTAGCACCTCACCCTCAGTGGGATCTTGAGTGCACATTCTTGACGTTGAGTAGTTTTCATTTCAAGTTCAGTTTTCAGTTTGATGCTAATGCTAATCCAGTTAACTATTGTTGGTTATGTTGTGTAATTTCAAAAAAAAATTGGTTAGCATATTTCACTTGAAGTGGGACACCAACTTGGAGAGGAGATTATTTTAAATAAATATTAAAATGCTTATATGGTGAAAAAAGGACGCCACTGTTGGAGGGAAATGAGGTAAAAGTCAAATTTGAATTTTGGGCACCCTTCTTGAAGTTTCTAGAAGATTATCTCTAATCTTTAAATACAGACCTCAGCTCTTCAGTTCTTCATATTTTGTCTACCATACCATTATGTTATTGGATTGTCTTCAGGCACACGCTTTGAGGAAAGCATACCTCCTAGCAATGGCTCATCTTCTTGCTTGAAAAATAGTAACTAGTTGAGAGATAGTTTGTAATAGGTTTGTCTTGCATTCTAGTTAAGTATCTTGCATTTTGGAGTTCTAAGTTTTGTATTTCAGTCTCATCTTTATTTAAAAGAACACAACATCAAATTACCATATTTAAAAGAGTTCTTCTTGTCTTTCTTAATCTTACCCAGATTCTCCATCAATTGACTTCTAAGCAACTCACACAAGTCATAATCTATATTTTCTTTTACCATCTAATAGGCTGCATAAATTGTTGTACCAAATATTGAATTATCCTGGCTAGAGTGGTAGACCTTGTATCCAATGACCATCAATGCAAATTTCACATCCACTTCAACAATATCTTCGATTGTGATTTCCCTTCTATCAAATTGAGCACCTGTTGCATCAGTAACCTTCTAATTCTTTATAGATTTCAAGATTAACAGTCCACTGGAGGAATTTAGACCTGTGACAGCGCTTACAACATCTTTCATAATCTTGAAAGGTATATTCAACCACATGAACTCAACTTAAAATATATCGCACCCATTTGCTTTCCTCAATTATGGAAAATTTCACAAACTATGTGAACTTATTCTCTTCTAGGGTTTTGTATTCTGGCTTAACAGTGAAGTCCTCTCCAATTATATGGTTGGAATACAAATTCAAAATTTGTGAGCTCCCTAACTCTTCAATATTGGCTTATATGTAAGCCCTAATGTCTTCAGTATGCAAGACACCATACGGTACAGACAAAAACACACCTAGGGGCTCGATCTCAACAAAATTAAAAGGATGCCACTTGAACTTCAGACAGGGTCTATCCTTGACTTCAACTACAAATGGAGTGGCCATTTTTACAAATTCAAAAATTCATAGGTTTTTATGATAAATACCTTTTCGTCAGATCGGAGTTTGATCGTTGAATCTTCTTCACACTTGAATCTCATTGTAATTCAACAAATTTTTCCCCAAAGCTCTCCAAACTTTTTTTCTCCAAAATGCAAAGTGACCAATGAAAGATAAAAATGACTTTTTATCGTTCTCACAACTAACCCTTTTTATCGCAATAAATGCTTTTACTCTAATTCATCTAGTTACCCTTTTTCCATGCACTGAGATAGATACTTCTTCTGCGAATCTCCAATACTATAAAATACTTTCTCTAATTGGTTGAAAAACATCTGAAAGGCATCTATGCACTTACTGGACTTATCTAGATTTTGGTGTCAGTTATTGACAAGTGGTTAAGATATTTTCTTGACAGCTCCCCCTAGGCTAAAGGCCTAAAATTAATTCCCAGATGAATTACCAGAAGCAGATTCTGGTGCTGGCACATTTTCTTCAACAGAGGGATCCTTCTTCACCCATTTCTTCTACATTTTCCTCTTGATCACATCTGTAGTGACTTTACCTTTTCCCTTAACATCCTCTTGCATGTTTTGTTTTACCAGAGCTCTTTTGTTCCAACAAAATCTAGCAGTGTGGCCAAATTTTTTGCAATTGTAACACACAACATTTCTCTGTCCATACCTATTGTTCCACTAAGCTTGCCTTGATCTTCATTGGTTGGAAATATGCCCAAGTCTATTGCATGCATAGCATCTGACATCTCTATGAAATTTGTTCATCACATTTCTGCATTCATTTGACTTATTACCAAACTTATTACAATTAAAGCACTAACCTACGAATGATGGTCCACTTGGATTCATCCTGATTCTACACTGAGATGCCATATGACCAAATTTATTGTAAGAAAAATAGTAACCATTGAATCTTTGAGCATTTGGTTGTCTTATCAGATTCCTTCTAGCTCCATTCATCTGATTTCCTTGCTGAAATCTCCCTTGTCTAGATTTCCTTTGTCCAGATCCAAAAATTTCTCCTTCTTCATAGCCAAGACCTCACTTGTCACTATCAGTCCTTTGACCTTTAATCAGTTCATCAAGCTTGGCTGAGCTTGCTTTGAGTTTCTCCTTGTACTCATATGCAATAGTAAGTTCATTTCTGAGATCATCAAGTTGTTTTTCATGCAATTCCTCATTGTTTTTAGATTGTTCCAATTCATTGTCCAATCGGTTGCATTCTTCAGATTTTTCTTTCAAGGATTGAGCAAGCTTTTGTTCATTCTTCCTTCTATCTTCAATCTCCTTGGTCATTTTCATTATGATAGATTCCATCTCATGCTTTAGGACAGCATTTTCTCTGGAGAACTTTTCACATTCTTTTGTTTTCTCCTTCAAGGCATGACTCACTTCTTCATCTTCCATGCTTCTATTTTTCTGCTTGAGCTGATCACATAATTCCTTTCTTTTCTCCCTTGATTCATTGATTTTTTCTTTCAATGATTGAATGAATTTCTCTACATTTTCAATATTTTCCTGCAGTTCCTGGTTGTCAGATTTTGACTGGTCAAGATCATCTAGGGGCACCAAAAGTTATTCTTGAAGACTGCTTGTATCCATTGAAAACACTTTCCAAGATCTCCCCAAAGTTGTTAGACTTCTTTCTAGAAACTAGCTCCGATACCAATTGTTGGAAACAAGCAACACTGAGAGGGGGGGTGAATCAGTGTTCTATAAAAATTAAATTTATTGTTCTAATTTTAATCCACTTAAAATATTCAATCAAGAGAAATATGTAGAAATAGAAAGCAAACAAACACAACACCATGACACAATGATTTTTACATGGAAACCCTGTTAGGGGGAAAACCATGGTGGATGGTTAATCCATAATATGATCTGAGTATACTCAAAAAGATAACAATGTGGGAATGCACTTGCATTCAGGTGCACTGCCTAGAGCTCACTACTCAAAATAGAAAGGCACACTACCTTACAAATATTGGGATTAGATCCAAGAGAATGAAATGAAAGAGTAGCATCTACAAATGCTTGATTACAGTTTTGGTTAGGCTTAGTAGTTGATCTTATGTCCTTCTGACTGATTCTACACTTCTGCTTTGTTTTTCTCTAACTCACACCACAAAATCTTTAATGCACAATTGAAACTGTGCATAATTGCTCAATCACCCTTCTGATATTCGCAACACACATCGACACACCTTTTTCACACACAAAAATGATATAATTGATCATTTATATATATTTGTGACTAATAATTTAATCGCAACATGTCGGCTTCAACAAAACTTAATAATATTTACAATTGTTGGCTCAAATCATGAATGATATTCAATGCACATCCACAATGGTCGGTCACAACTTAGCTCAAACCCAAATCAAAATGCTCAAACACAAAAACATTTGAGTAAACACTCCTCAAATATCTGTAACACTTTATATCATCTGGGTCAGCCACAAAATACTGATGAACAGAAAGATATCCAACCAAGTCTCCAGACTTGCACACAACTTGATATGAGGCACTAAGATTTTTGGACAACACAAGACATACATTTATTAACCTCCCATTGTTAGTCGTATATTTTACTTTGTTGTCGGCTGTAGTTGGCCTTGGTCGTAGTCAGCCAATTATTAATAAAACTATAGATTAGTAAAGAATAATAATGTCATGTACTTTTGGGAAAGCATGTTCAGGTTAATGTTATGTTAATGTTGTTACGAAGCGTCGTGTCGGTTGGTTATCTAACCACCGTCGAACGCTATATGTAGCCTATTGGATAGTCGGGAGGGAGAAATTATGGAATGATTGAGTAGTCTTTGTACCGATGATTATATGGTGATACTCTCTTGTACATGATATTTCTAAAATGAATAAAGTTTCTGGCATTCAAATATTATATCTTTCTGGTTATTGTTTTATTCTATGTTCTGCACATAATTAGTTTTCCAGTAGTACATAAGGTTTGAATCCCATTCCGTAGGCAAACACCCATAAGATCCACAACTCAAAATAACGACAAAAAATGTGTATGTGAATCGATGAACACAGAACTATCAAATGCTTTATTCTTCCTTGACTATCCTCAATCTGTCTGTTGGTAGGAGCAAATGATGACGTGTAGATCTAATCATCGACTAGGGTTTCCATCAATGAAAACACTAGAAAATATTTGCAATGTCTCTTGCCAACAAATACAAAATCAATTTAATATCCAACCTTATCAAAAGGTGCATCTAACCATTATTTATAGAGAGAAAAACTATTGATTTACCCTAACTACCCAGGCATTCAACTCCATCAAAATAGGAGGATGCCACTTATTGAAAGCATATAAAAATATGGGGGAAGTTATGCATGTGCTAAATTGGTCAAAGCATACTTGCTTCAATGGTAATCTAGCACAACACACTCCTTAGATTTTCTCAACAAAAAATATGACCATCAAAAACGTAGTTTCATTCTTTTTATTCAAATTAGGAATTTCCCTCCATAAGAGTTTTCCCTCCTTTGACTTCTTAATGATCAGCTTCTTGACTTCTTGGCAACCAACCAGTTGGCAAGAGTTTCTCCCACATAGCAGTCTTTTTTGACATCAGTATTTTAGTGGAAACCTACACAATAACATAAGCACGCACAAACAAATGTATATCTATAATTACCTTAGTAACGTTCATTCAACCACTTGTAAATTAAACATAGATAATTCACATAGCATGATAATTTCATTAAAGTCACAGACATAAACTTATGCCAAGGTCTATGGTTTTAAGGAAAATATCAACAACCAAGTGTCAAAGTCTATGATAGCAACAACAAATATGTAATGAATCCTATCAACATTGAGCCATTAATTGAGCTCATCCATTTGGTTGGATGGTGTGGAAATAATGTTGGCATCGACATAAGATGAAGATGAAATTGTGTTGGAAGGCACAATTTCAATGTCGAGAAAATATCAAGGGTGAAGAAAAGTGACCTCAAGAGCACGACAATACTCAAAAGGGTGAGGATCGGCGTGAACGGTAACCTCGATGCCACTATAGGGAAACTTGAGGCATTGATAGAAAACAAAGAGGAGGTTGCAAGGGAAGTCAAGATCAATGACATGGTATGTGGTGTATTGTAATGTCAGACCAACCTGAATAGGGAGGCAAATAGTTCTTGTTCAATCTCACTATGAATTTTTATATTCCTTTATGGTGATCACTTTATGGTCTAAGTTAGCTTGAGTGTACCCCACCTATTTGATAAACTTTAGAAGACACAAATTAAGGGAAAAACTATTATCTAACAAGGCACTCTTTACTTTGTGCTTGGAAATAAGGAATTCAATGTGTAGAGGGCGATTATAGGATGGATCAATTGGAGGCATGTCATTTTTACTAAATCCCAACTAATAAGTGGATGAAAGGTGGCCTACTAGTTCTTGAAATTGTGTGGAATCAATGTTGGTAGGAACACAAGATTCTTGTAAGGATTATGTGAGGATCTATTGGTGGATAGTGGAAGACTTAAGAAGATCCAAAATAGAGATTTGTGTGGGATTTTTCCAAGGTGATACAAAATATTACAATTTGAGCTTAATGGAGGCATATGGAGTGCATTAGATGGTCATGGCATGGAAATTCAACCTCATCAAGTAGTGACTACATATTGAGGTTCTTTGGATTTTACTTTAATCATGGCCACATGTCGACCAACCTGTGTGATACAATCAACAACATTTTCATAACTAAAGGGAACCTTGGTATAACCAACGTTACTAGTCTAATTTTTTGGCTATTACTTTTAGGATTGCTCAAACCAACATTAGCATTGGATGTACTAGGTCCTTGAGAGTGCTTTAGAAAAGAATTCTAATATATATGTAATTGACCATTGGATGAGGGGGGTTGAATCCCTTCCAAGGTAATGTCACCTCTATCAATGAGGTCTTGGACATAATTCTTAAGTTTCATGCATTTATTGGTAGAATGTCCCTTAATCTTATGATAATCACAATACTCATTGTCTTTAAACTAGCTAGGTTCTGGTTTGGTATCATCAAAAGGCTGGGTAACTAGGTAGGTAGCCGCATTATCTTGGACTAGCTTATGAAACACCACATCAAGGAGATCCCCTAAAGGAGTGAAAGAGTGTTTGGTGTTTCCTTGATTAGGAGGTTGAGGTGTTCCTTGGGGAACATAGATTTTATATGTGGTAGGTAAGGTAGGCACAATTTGATTTTCTTGAAACATGCTAGCCACCTAAATATTTTTGGTGTCCATCATACCATCATTGACAGTTTTCTTGTTCTTGTTCTAAAAATGGGGTTTATAATTAGATGGTTTATCATTGTTTTCCTTATAAATTTTGACTAGACCCTTAGCTACAAGTGTCTTTTCAATGGTGACATCTTTCTCTATGATCTAGTTGAATGTGGATGCACAAATGAAAATTCCTCTCTATGTGTAATTTTTCAACAAATATGTTTACTAATTTCTTCTCAGTTAAAGGCAACAAAATATGACTAGCATGTTCTTTCCACATTTGTAGAGAACTTACAAAACTTTCTCCGCTATGTTGTTTTTTGGTACATAGGTCAAGCATGGTGACCTCATGTTCAAGGTTATAGGAGAAATTCATTACAAAATTTTCACATAATTCTACAAAAATGGTAATGGATCCATGAGGGAGGTGTACGAACCACTCCAATTATTCTCCACCTAAACTTTGAGAGAATAGATGATGGAGATAGTTATCATTGTAGGTCACCTCTTAGCAAGTCATAAAGAAATCTTTATCATGATCTTGAGGATCGCTTTTCCCTTTATACATATCAAATTTGGGGATACTGAAATGCTTGGGAAAGGATGTTGTTGCAATGGTATGATCAAAGGGATACATGCATAATTCCTCAAATTTGAAGGACTTCTTAGCATTCATTGATTGTAAGTCCTTAAGTGTAGCTTTTATATCCTCACATTCTTGATTAGGAATTTTTGATGAGGGAGGGACTGCTATATTAGAACTTGGTTGGTTGGTGTATTGATTATTGTTATCATGGAATCTAGCAGCGCTCGATTCACAGATACCCCCCCTACAAAACTTGTTTGTTTCGTAGGTTCGTGATGTTTAACCACACAAAACTAGGCAAATTTTAATCCACCTTGAACTGTGTTCCAAAATCTCAAATAGTTTGTTTGAGTTCCTCCCCTATCCGTCTTTCAAAGAGCTTTGAAATGAGCATCTTTTTCAGCTTCCATCCTTTGGGAGTTGTGAAGAGTCTGTCTTTGGTGCACAAGCTCTGATTTTTAGCACCTGTGCACTTTTTTCAAAAGTATGTTTTTGGTGCAAAAGCTCTGATTTTTAGGGCTTGTGCACTTTTGTCAAAAGTTTGTCTTTGGTGCACAAGCTCTAATTTTTAGCGCTTGTGCACTTTTGTCAAAAAAATTTCATTGGTGCACAAGCTTTGATTTTTAGCTCTTGTGCACTTTTGTCAAAAAAATTTCTTTGGTGAACAAGCTCTAATTTTTAGCGCTTGTGCACTTTTTGTCTATACTTAGTCATTTTTTTCTCTCTAGGTGTTGGAGCACTGATTTTCAGCACCCTTACACTTTTGGCAGTTTTTGTTTTCGACATTTCAAAATCACTCTATTTTCATTTTGAATGTCGTTTCTTCACACTCGCTTCATTTTCCATGCCTAGTTGCTTGTTTCACACTTTCTCAACATTGTTTTCTTGCTTCATGCTTCCCAATGCTAATTTTTCTACTAACACCTATTGATTCACCATCCTTGTTTCTCTCGAGATTTCATCAAGTGATCCTAAAGGTGACATCTTTTGATCCAGTGAACTATCCCAGATCGACAAAGAAATCATCATGCAGTAAGTTGAGGATGCCAGATTTTCCAAAGCCTCAATGCATTTCATTTTTGATACACGGCTGACCATTGATAACCTCAAGACACATCTTGACAGGTGCAAAAAATTTCACTCATTTTCCATGAGATCAATCACCAAAATTCACACCATTGTGGATTAAACCGTTGGTCTGGATGAGACATTCATGCAGGAGACCAAGAAGAACTATGAAGACTTCCATGCCCAAAGTAAGGAACCATGAAGATTCTTGATCTCCAGTGTTGAATATTTTGATGTTTCCCTTTATGCATCTTGTAAATAGTTTTTGACATCTTAAATGTCTTTTCTATAAATGTAATTAAACTAAAATTTTGAGACGTAGTTTCACAAAGATGAATTACATTTTGACTTAGTCAAAGTTAGGCAGGATTTTCCTAAATTAAATTACCTCAATTTTCTCTTCCCTCTCTTTTATAAATAAGAGGGATTTCTATTGTAATCTTTACCTTTAGTATTTTGCAACGAAGTGTTTCCCTTTTTGAAGAAGATTTGTGAAACTTTGTGTTCATGTTTGTGAATGAAATCTAATCAATAAAGAAGAGAATTGCATACCAAAATTTGTGTTGGAATCAATAATCTTTTGGATTGATCTTATTGGTAGTGGTTAGTAGATGAGATATAAAGGGCTTCAAATAGATTTATGTAAACTTTGCATTACATTCTTCATTTGATTTTATGTTTATGTTTGGATACTATTGTTGAAAGATATACATGACTTTGTCCATGTAATTGTTCATTTTGTTCGAGGAATTGTTGTATCTAAGAAGACTTTATGTTTCTAATTCAACAAACATTACGATTCTCATAGATCCATTGTTGAAAAGCTACGGAACAACTTTGTGCCTTCAGGATCTTTTCTCTCTTTCTTTTATTTGTTTATTATTATCATACCTAGTGTCTCTACACTTTGTTTTGACAAGATAGAGGTATTGGAATTACTGCTCATTTTTAGTTTAAAGTTATCTTGAATCAAAACTTCCAACCATGAAGCATTGTAAAACATCTTCTCTAAAAAAAGAGAGGAGCATGAATGTGACACACCCCCCATTTCATAAGTGTAGTGTACATTGTGTAAATACTTAATTAGTTTTACCTTAGCTTATGTTAGTAGTAAGAAGGGTGCCTCCCCTTTTTGAGAGGAGAGATTATATTTCACATGGTTGTGGTTGAAGTCTAGGTTGTGTAATCTATTGAAAAGATGATTACATAATTTTCACCCAATAGTTATGTGGGGGAAAAGGATGATGGGGTTGATCGAGAGATGGATTATTATATGGTGGTTGTTGTTGGGTGATGAAGTATATTGGTTGTTGTGAGGATTAAGATGGATAAGCTTGTTGTTTTAATTTATTGCTATATGATGGTTGTTGTGATAGATTGAAATATGATGGTTTTTGAAGAGGGTTGTTAGAAGGTTGATGAGGTGGTTGAGATTGATAGTGAGAGGGGTTTTAAAACATATTCTCATAGGATTGTGTGGGAGGTTGTGATGGATGCAATTGATAGTTATGAGATGTGTTTGGTGGTTGATGAGATGGTTGGGGAGGTTATGATTGTAATGAGTATTGGAGTGGATTGGTATGAGGAGTTTGAGGATTAACGCATTTTTGTGGGGGTTGTTGAGGTTGATATGATGAATATGGAGGTATATTTGATTTATGTATAGGATCCTAAGGTATGTATGGAGGTTGAGTGTGACATGGGGTAGTGAGAGGTTGATAATAGTATTGATCTTGTGGCATGAGAGAATCCATAGGATGCACCGATGCAAGGTATTGATGTTTTCATGGAGAGAAATATGAGGGTGAAGGATTAGGATGAGATTGAGAAGAAGGATTGGATAGGATTGTGAGATATACCAGTTGGAACAGTACAAGAGGAACATGATAGGGTGTTGATGTAGGCATATTAGTCATGGGAACTGTCATATTCCCTTGATCTAGAGGATGGACTAATAATTGCAAAGAAGGATTTGGATGTTCTAGGGGATTGAACCTTGAAACTATGTGGATGATGTAGGATCCGAACCATGAACAAGATTGAATCTTGACTTGAATCATAATATAGGGTTGGACAAGGGATGGAGGAACCTGTATCACTACATCATTCTCAAAGTCTAGTATGAGACCCCAAGGATTCTCAGGGGGAGCATGAAGGGTTGATGGTCAAACCATGTCAAAATATTGAGACACATCAAACCTAGGTAGAAATTTGGTACCTTGCATAAGGAGCTTAGAAAGGATAGCCTTTGTACATGCATATTTATGAGGTGATCAGTCATACACATATTGGAAGGATTATTGTAGTGCTCCTGAAGAATATGAGTGAGATCAGGTTGAGAAACAATCTCCTCCTAAATAGATACAAGATTGTGGGGATAAGTTGGATTCAAAGGTCCCCCTTGCATGTTGGTATATTGAGGTTTTCCACTATTAGGAAATGTTGACGTGTGTCTTGGCACAACAACATGCAACAAAATATTGAGCTATTTTGTTTCTCCTGAAAGAGAAAGAAAACACATGGATGTCTCAGCTCCTAAGGTCTTTGTAGTTGGTTCTCAACTGTGTGGATGTCACTCAGTGGTCAATGTAATAGTAATGTTCAAGGGGCCTATTGGTGTTGAGCTTTTGGACTGTTCTAGGATTAAACATAAATTGAAACCTACTCTAACCAGGGTTTTTAAATAAACAAAAAAAAATGGATCACGTCTTTGGAACATAAAAGAATGATATTTCATCCGAATTAACAAGACTTGTTGCCTTTCAAGGAATTCCTAACTAAAACTTTAGAACAAAATTAACTTGTGACTAACACACAATTTCATTCATTCACAGTGTTGATTTCAACAACAAATTGCAAGTTACCATTTAAACAAAACATAAAATCAAACTTCATTCCTTGAAATCCTCCCAAATCAGATGATTAATTCAAGACAAACACCATTCTGGAACAAAACATGAAGTAGATTAAGATTTTGTTGCTTCTACTACGCATAAAACAGAAAAGCAACATTTACAAAGCTAGCACAATCACTAGTGTACAGAAAATCTATGGCTCCAAATTGTTTCCATTTACACTAAAAAGACTAAAAGATACATTAGTCTTCTATTCAATCTAACTCCTAGCTATCAGTTCTACTCCTACTTTCTAACTCTACCAGGTCTCAAAGTTCTCTAACCCTATAATTTCTCTACCAGTTCCAACCTTTACAAAGAGGCAAGAATGCCTTATATACATAATGTACAAAAAAAGATGTGTTGTCCCCCTGTATTAGGGTTTACAAAATATCTACCTTCAGGAGATTCAGCTCTCAGATCTTTTGAAGGAAGTCGGTTGTACATTCAATGTGAATCCCGTTGTCCATGCTGATGAAAGATTGTTCTGGGAATGATTTGTAGATCTTTTACGGCAGCAGCATTAACTTCAGGCCTTCGTGTCCATTTTTGAACTCCACTAGGGTTGCCTTGAATGCTTCATAATATCACCATTAATACTAATTTACCTCTATCAGTGGTCACCACAGTTGTCCCTATGACTCATGGTTATTTCTTCATTCTTCTAGCCTCCTTCATGTTCTAGATATTTTTGCGCGTTTGACCAATCTTCTAGAGCATCATCAGGCCTCCCTTCAGATTTGAACCTTACCACCTGAGCCAATCCATCACCCTTTGATATCAGAAGGAATCCATCTAGTTTGCGTTCTTCCGGTCTCCTTCAAGGTAGTGAATCAGTCAATGGCCAATAGGCCATTCCTTTAGCTTCTTGTTATTAGAGGAACATAGGCCACGCAGGATTCTCAAGTAGTCAAAAGTGGTCCACCCTAAATCGCATCTTAGTGAGACACTTATTGTGTCTCCCTAATGCAATTTCATCTCATAACAGTTATCAGCATAGTGTGGACTAGTCGATGAGACCCTTCATCAAGCTTCAAAAGTCACATTGAGCTCATTTTTATGTCAGGAAGACAATCCTATTTCGGGGAGACCTTACCCCGAACTCCTCTTCTCTTATCGAGCCTACCTTGTTGTCGACCAGACACCTTATTGTTGGCTAGAGGCTACGACGAGTTATCCTTGGTTATACCAATGCCTCATTCACTAGGAAATCCATTGCTATCAGCAAGGCCTTCAACGAACTCCTTTTCATTCTCACTGAGCCCACTTTGCATCGGGAAGACCCTATCGGGTCGGCAGGACGTCATGCCAAGCTCAAGATCTTTCATCAAGCTCGTTTTGTATCGGCAAGACTCCTTCAATCTCAGGGAGACCTTTCTCTGACCCCTTTATGTCACCTCAAAGACCAACCCCTTCGGTGAGACCTCTTTGCAACATTGCCCTACTGTCGCCGAGACTCTTTTGTATCGGCAGGACCTTTTGCTGATTTCTTTCACTCTCATCAAGCTCAATATGTTTCGATGGGACCTCCCTTCATGTCGGCATGACTTTCCATGGTCAGCAAGACCTTTTTCTGAAGCCACTTTTCTCTCGGAAAGCTTCCTCCATGTTGTTGAGACTTCCTTCGATCGGTGAGACTTTACACTGACCGAAGCTTCCTTTTTCCAAATTCGATTGTCGCCAAGACCTCATCGGGTCGGCAAGACATCCTACCGAACCCGCTGCATTTGTTCAAAGTCTCCCCGAGTTCTTTCTATTTCCTCGAGCTAGAGCTTTTTGGTGTGACTTTCTTTCTTCACCAAGACCTTATGGCGATACCCTCTGTTTCTTGGCGAGCACATTCTGTATCGCCAAGACTTCTTTAAGTCAGTGAGAGATTACACTAAGGGCATCATCTTTTAGTGAGAGCCCATTTTGAATGACCATCGGTGAGACCTTTCTGCAGTTATACCGACATGTATTATTTTTGTTCGAAATGTGTCACTGTAACATTCTCTTGTCAGGGAGACGTCATATAGATATCTTATGTTTTTCTGAGGAATCCTCATAAGTTTACCTTTTTTCGTTGTGACAATCTCGTTCTCTCCCCGATGAAGCAATATGTCAGTAGGACACTTTGGGTCGGCAAGACTACCTCATACCGATAGATCCTTCTTTATGCTTTGTCGACGAGATCCGATGCATTCACCGAGACTTCTCTCCGAAGAAAATTCTCTCACCAAGATGTAGTACTTTATCAGAGGTCGGCGAGACACAAAGCACTCGGGGAGACTTTCCACCGAAGACATAACTCCCGCCGAAAGGATTTGTTTGTTCCACCCTAGTCGGTGAGACCTACATATTTCGATAAGACCATACACCGAAGACATAACCCTCGCCGAAGTGTTAGCCCGGTTCTTGCTAGTTGATAAGACATAAGGCTTTCATCAAGACTTTACCTTGAATCCAAAATCTCTCGCCGATATGCCTTCTCCCTAGGAAATCCATTGTCGGTCGGTGAGACATAAAGCCTTTGCCGAGACCTTACCCCGAAGGAAACTTTCATGCCAATGGGAAACTCCTAGTCGCCGAGACGATGACTGATGTCCTGCCAACATGTGTTTGCATGTGAAATCCACTCGCTGTGACATCTCTGGGGTCTTGCCGATAGGCAACACAGATGCCTGTTGACAGAATGCACTAGTAGTCAGCAAGACATCTGCAAGGTCTTGCCAACTTTCTTCTTAGAGGAAAATTGTGACCAACTGGACTGGGGAATGCATTCCAACTGAGCTCCCTTGGACAATATCATCATGTGTGTGATTTAATCCTGCAAAAGAAAGATCTGCATTAGCACTCAAGGGAAAATAAAACACAAAATACGTCATAATGAAATCCATTATTGTTTGTGATTATTTCATTGAATCTTCAGCAAGAAGAAAACCAACTTAGGCCAAGATAGGACCAGAATCAGATCAGAACAAAAGACAAATCAAGAAGAAAATAGAAACATTCCCAAGAGGAAAGAAAATAACCAAAGGGGAAGAAACCAAAAAGAGAAGGGGGGACCCATTTTGTTTCAGATCAAAATGGGGTGGTTATGCAAGGCATAACAAATGGCAACTTGACTGGGAAAATGGTTTAACCATTGTCAAGAAGCTAAAGGATTCAGCTACCCAGAACTCCTGGTTCATGAACATTACAAATCCAGTTGGGTCAGTTATAACAACCAAGGTAGAGCTAGAATCTCAAATGTAAATCAATCAATGGCTACCCCTAAATCTATGTGTGTGCTTGATTGTGAATCACGCTTTTCTAAAGCTCTCTTCATCTTTTGAACAACAATGTGTAAGATTTGAGCTACATGAGTTGATTCCTTTTAGCTGTCATGCAATGATATCCTGGGCATTGCTCCACTACCAGTCAAGCATCTATAGCCCCGACGGAGATACTTCTAGTTTCTTCACAACATTTCTCTACTGCCAGTCAGGCGTCCATAGCCCCGGTAGAGATACTGGAATCACCCATTCATATTGAATCTTCTTTTTTTTTCTGATAATTCTTTTCTCTTTTTTTTTGTTTTCTCATAGAGTTTCAGATATTTAATTTGATTCCTTTTCAATATGTCAGAAGTTTAACATCTGATCTGGGTTGAAAACTACCATGGACCTCATAATAGCACTAGGACATCAGATTTTTCACTCAAATCTTACAACACCATAGTTCTAGGACAAATAAACCATTACAAAAGAAGATGATATTATTGATTTGTGAAAGATTCAGAGGAGCTAATGAAGGTTATCTACTTTGCACCTTGTTTTCAAAACTTTCCACAACTTTTATTGACGATGGGTATGAAACAACAAATTCAGGACAAAATCATCCAATCAGAAAACCTAAAAATGTCTAAACCACTTCTCTCCTAATGACCAAAGTATGCTTCAGATAACAACCCACTATTTAAAGATGGAAAGAAATAGATAAACCCCAAAGAACGAAACAAGTCAGAAACAAAGAACAAAGGAAAGGAAAGGAAGAAAAAGCAAACAAATAGCAAAATATTTACAAACAAACAGAAGCAGAATATTTACAAACAGAGAAACAAACTATCTACAAACAAAAACAAAAGGAACGGAAAAAGGAAAACAATAGAATAAAAGAAAAAATAATTAAACCAAAAAAACTAACACTAACCAGACCTAATCCTAAACTAACTCCAAAGCCAAACTTTGCAAACACAAGATTGTAAAAATTTGTACATTGACTTGACTGATTTTCCATTATGTGCAACAATCTTAACTTACTAGGCACAGTTCTAAACCTAGCAAATTTATCTTTATACTCAAAAATATGAATTTTATAGGCAATAGGTTCATTCTGAGGGCATAAAGCTTGAACTATTATCAGTTGTGGGTTCTCAGTTTTTTCATGATTTACCCACAAACATGTTTTACTATCCCCAACACCATAATCAAACTGGAAATCATTGAAACACAGAGGATAATGAAAGGACACCACCTGATTCTAAATATTTCTAGTTACTGATGCAGACTTGTGTTGTATGATCTCCTCTTCATGAGGTCTCAGCTCATGGAACACCTTCGAATCAAGGTTCATCTTGTAGTTAGGATATTCACTCACCAGCATCTCTATATTCATCTTAGGCATGGAGTCAAAAAATTTCTGAATTTCTTGAGATGAAGTCTTACTTTCAACATTTTCCTGAAACATGTCAACCCCAAGGGTCTGAGAATCTACCTCTAGCTTATCACCATTAATGTCAGGGATACAGGCACATGGTGAACAATGATTTCCCTCAAACTCATTTGAATGCACGAAGTCAGAGTCAGGAAAGCACTTTCTCATTTCATATTCCTACACATCATCAACAAGAACATGCCACTGAGCATCAAATTCATCAGTATTAAGATCAAATTCATTTGTGAATGCTAAGCAAGGACTCTCTTCAATCAACACATTTGAGCAAACAGAATCAAAATCAAGAAAATACTCCTTGGTCTCATTCTCTTTGCTATGTTGAAGAGATTCAACCTCTGAGATAACCTCTTGGTTGCTTTCTTGGCATTCCTCTGCTTCATCCAAATTTGCTCCATCATGAATTTCCTCAAGGAACACTTGACTGATCTACATATCTACTTGAATTTCTTCCCTTAAGATTTCATTTTGGCATTCAAGTTCTTGTCCTTTCCCACAAGGTTCATTGTCCATCTCGTCTTGAAGCATGTTATCTTTTCTAATCCTTCCACCACTTAAATCAGTAGAGTCATCTTATTGTGTTAACCCATCAAGGTGCATCTCTTCCTCATTCACCATCATGAAAGAATCTATGAATGCATCGATGAATCCATTCTCCACTTCAATCAAGTCTGAACTAGGTAGAGGAGTTTCATCAGTTGCTGAATCCATCTTGATGCAAGAATCAAGGTCATCAAAAGATAGGGAAGAATTAGACATCTTCACACAATTATTCTCATCATTTTGGATGAACTGATTACCATTCCTATGTGTGCTAGTTGTTTCATCCTTTTCATTGGGGGGATAGGTACTCCAAGGATCTTCCATAAGTATTCCTTCTCTATTGATCAGTTGCTTGAAATATAACTCCATCCTACCTAGGAAGACATGGCATTCCATCTGAGAGTGTTGATTAGTTCAATGTATTCTACATCCCCCTAGCCTAACAAGTTCTGATAGTTTCAAATCTCCCAACTCTTCTAATTTCTCCCTTATTTGATTTTGCATATGAGGAATATCAATCCAGCATGAACCATGTCCCTCTATCCATCCCTCATCTCCCTGATTCTCATCTTGATCAGGAGATTTTTCCAAATCGTTGGAAGATATTGTTGATTTCTCATGACAGCACTCCTGTATTAATACCTCATCTCCTTCAAATCCATCGTTAGTACTAGAATTTTCAACAAAGCTAGATTTTATCCCGAGGTTTCCATTATGCTCTAAATTTTCATCTATTTCATGCTTTTTACCAAATAAGTCATCAAAATTATATTCTGGCTCATCAGACGTTTTATCTAGAACTTCATTGTGATGCAGAGTACCTAACTCTATGATTGAATTTTGTAGGGATGAGTTCTCCCAGTGGTCTTGTGTGAGATTGACCTGATGCGGGGTGTTGGGAAATGTAATGCTTGGAACCTTAGGAAGGTTGTAGCTGCTTAGTGAGAACAATTGCACCTGGGTAGGGATGGTGGGTGAAGTGGCATAAGGCTGTAGATGATGGCAGTTTGCAAGCACAAGAGGATTATAACCTTGAGTTTGGCTATCTGAATTTCTAGTGTCACCTCCAAATTGTGCCAATAAGAGAGCTTTTTTCAATGCATCATGCAAGGATATAGCCTCACCACAACCTCTAACTTTGGTTGTAAATGAGGGGTTTTAACCCCAATAATAATGTTCTATCAGTATATGATCATCCACAACCAAATCTAAAGATTGAACCCTTTGATACATAAACAAGAATCTGCGGTTAAATTGATAAATTGATTCTGATGGTTTTCTTCTAGTAGCTGCAAATTTAAATGATGGGTCTTGTGTTCGAGGACCAAATTGATCTAAGAATAAGATTTCTAACTCCACCCATGAACAAATACAACTTGGTGGAAGATTAACATACCATTGCCTTCCTGAACCTTGAAGTGTTTTGATGAATAATTGAGAGACAACATCCTCATGCAGAACCTGGAGAAAAGTAAGTACATGCCTGCAAATTCCAACATGTTCAAAAGCATTTTTCCCATTGTTAGGGAAAAACAAAGGAAGCCTATCATATAGGTGACTAGGTATTTTGTGGACAAATCCTGTTATATACAAAGGGCTACCAATCAGAGTTGAGTCTTCCAAGATCTGACCCACTCCAACTCACAACAATCCACAAATTACTCAAAAGGGCCCTCCTTCTAGCACCAGTTCCTATTGACGTGTGTCTTGGCACAACAACATGCAAACAAAATATTGCTATTTTGTTTCTCCTGAAAGAGAAAGACAACACATGGATGTATCAGCTCCCAAGGTCTTTGTAGTTGGTTCTCAACTGTGTGGATGTCACTCAATGGTCAATGTAACAATAATATTCAAGGGGCATGCTGGTGTTGAGCTTTTGGACTATTCTGGGATTAAGCATAAATTGAAACCTACTCTAACTAGGGTTTTTAAATAAACAGAAAAAGATGGATCAGGGCTTTGGAACATAAAAGAATGATACTTCATCTGAATTAACAAGACCTGTTGCCTTTCAAGGAATTCCTAACTAAAACTACAGAACAAAATTAACTTGTGACTAACACACAGTTTCATTCATTCACAGTGTTGATTTCAACAGCAAATTGCAAGTTACCATTTAAAAAAACATAAAATCAAACTTCATTCCTTGAAAGCCTCTCAAATCAGATGATTAATTCAAGACAAACACCATTCTAGAACACAACATGAAGTAGATTAAGATCTGGTTGCTTCTACTTCCCATAAAATAGATAAGCAATATTTACAAAGCTGGCACTATCACCAATGTACAGAAAATCTATGGCTCCAAATTGTTTCCATTTACACTAAGAAGATTGAAAGATACATTAGTCTTCTACTAAATCTAACTCCTAGCTACCAGTTCTACTCCTACTTTCTAACTCTACCAAGTCTCAAAGTTCTCTAACCCTAGAAGTTCTCTACTAGTTCCAACCTTTACAAAGAGGAAAGAATGCCTTATATACATAATATACAAAAAAAGATGTGTTGTCCCCCTGTATTAGGGTTTAAAAAATATCTACCTTTAGGAGAGTTGTCTCTCAGATCTTTTGAAGGAAGTCGGTTGTACATTCAATGTGAATCCTGCTGTCCATGCTGATGAAAGATTGTTCTAGGAATGATCTGTAGATCTTTTGCAGTAGTAGCATTAACTTTAGGCCTTCGTGTCCATCTTTGAACTCCACTGGGGTCACCTTGAATGCTTCAGAATATCACCATTAATACTAATCTTCCTCTGTCAGTGGTCACCACAGCTATCCCTGTGATTCATGGTTATTTCTTTGTTCTTCTGGCCTCCTTCATGTTCTAGATCTTTCTGCGCGTTTGACCAATCTTCTAGAGCATCATCGGGCCTCCCTTCAAATCTGAACCTTATCACCTGAGTCGATCCATCACCCTTTGATATCAAAATAAATCCATCTGGTTTGCATTATGTCGGTCTCCTTCAAGGTAGTGAATCAGTCAATGGCCAATAGGCCATTCCTTTAGCTTCTTCTGATTGGAGGAACATAGGCCATGTAGGATTCTCGGGCAGTCAAAAGTGGTCCACCCTAAATCGCATGTTGGTGAGACACTTATCATGTCTCCCCAATGTGATTTTTTCTCATAACAGTTATCAACATAGCGCGGACCAGTTGATGAGACCCTTCATCGAGCTTCAGAATTCACATCGAGCTCATTTTTATGTCGGGAAGACAATCCTGTTTCGGGGAGACCTTACCCTAAACTCCTCTTCTCTTATCGAGCCTACCTTGTTGTCGGCCAGACTCCTTACTATCGGCCAGAGGCTATGGTGAGTTATCCTTGGTTATACCGATGCCTCCTTCACTGGGAAATCCATCACTGTCGGTAAGACCTTCAGCGAACTCCTTTTCATTCTCACCGAGCCCACTTTGCATCGAGAATACCCTATCGGGTCGGTAGGACGTCATGTCGAGCTCAAGATCTTTCATCAAGCTCGTTCTGTATCGGAAAGACTCCTTCAATCTCGGGGAGACCTTTCTCTGACCCCTTAATGTCACTTCGAAGACCAACCCCTTCAGTGAGACCTCTTGGTGACATTGCCCTGCTGTCACCGAGACTCTTTTGTATTGACAGGACCTTTTGCCGATTTCATTCACTCTCGTCGAGCTCAATATGTTTCGGTGGGACCTCCCTTCATGTCGGCATGACTTTCCGTGGTCGGCGAGACCTTTTGCTGAAGCCACTTTTCTGTCAGTGAGCTTCCTCCGTGTTGTTGAGACTTCCTTCGATTAGTGAGACTTTACACCGATCGAAGCTTCCTTTTTCCGAATTCGACTGTTTCCAAGACCTCATCGGGTCAGCAAGACATCCTACCGAACCCATTGCATTCATTCAGAGTCTCCCTGAGTTCTTTCTATTTCCCTGAGCTAGAGCTTTTTGACATGACTTTCTTTCTTCGCCAACACCTTATGGTGATACCCTTTGTTTCTTGGCGAGCACATTCTGTATCGCCAAGACTTCTTTAATTCGGTGAGAGATTACATCGAGGGCATCATCTTTTAGCGAGAGCCCATTTTGAATGACTGTCAAGGAGACCTTTCTGTAGTTATACTGACATGTATTCTTTTCATTCAAAATGTGTCGCTGTAACATTCTCTTGTAGGGGAGATGTCATGTAGATATCTTATGTTTTTCCAAGGAATCCTCATAAGTTCACCTTTTGTAGCTATGACAATCTTATTCTCTCCCCGATGAAGCAATATGTCGATAGGATATTTTGGGTTGGAAAGACTGGAGGACGTCATACTGATAGATCCTTCTTTATGCTTTGTCAGCAAGACCCGATGCATTTGCTGAGACTTCTCTTCGAAGAAAAGTCTCACTGAGATGTACTTTATCGAAGGTTGGCAAGATACAAAGCACTCAGGGAGACTTTCCACTAAAGACATAACTCCCACCGAAAGGATTTGTTTGTTCCGCCCTAGTCGGTGAGACTTGCAAATTTCATCAAGACCATACACCGAAGACATAACTCTCGCCAAAGTGTTAGCCCGGTTCTTGCTAGTCGATAAGACATCAGGCTTTCATTGAAACTTTACCCCGAAGCCAAAATCTCCCGCCAATATGCCTTCTCCCTAGGAAA
Source organism: Sequoia sempervirens (assembly GCA_007258455.2). Lineage (NCBI taxonomy): Eukaryota > Viridiplantae > Streptophyta > Pinopsida > Cupressales > Cupressaceae > Sequoia > Sequoia sempervirens. The sequence goes on along the minus strand of VDFB02000123.1, from coordinate 191,741 downwards.
TCCATCACTAGTCGGTGAGACATAAATCCTTCCCCGAGACCTTACCCCGAAGGAAACTTTCATGCCGATGGGAAACTCCTAGTCACCGAGATGATGATTGATATCCTGCCAACATGTGTTTGCATGTGAACTCCACTCACTGTGACATCTTTGGGGTCTTGCCGATAGGCAACATAGACACCTATCGACAAAATGCACTAGTAGTTGGCAAGACATCTGTAAGGTCTTGCCAACCTTCTTCTTAGAGGAAAATTGTGACCAACTGGACTGGGGAATGCATTCCAATTGAGCTCCATTGGAAAATATCATCATGTGTGCAATTTAATCCTGCAAAAGAAAGGTCTACATTAGCACTCAAGGGAAAATAAAACACAAAATATGTCATAATGAAATCCATTATTGCTTGTGATTATTTCATTGAATCCTCAGCAAGAAGAAAACCAACTTAGGCCAAGATAGGACCAAAATCATATCAGAACAAAAGACAAATCAAGAAGAAAACAGAAACACTCCCAAGAGGAAAGAAAATAACCAAAGGGGAAGAAACCAAAAAGAGAATGGGGGACCCATTTTGTTTCAGATCAAAATGGGGTGGTTATGCAAGGCATAACAAGAAAGTCAATAGAGTAGGGTGAATGATGAGGTTGTTGTTGTTCCATGTTTTTCTTAAGTTGTAATCACATAGTGATGGGAATGAAATATGGCATAATGATTTGTGTGAAGGATGATGAATCTATGTCCAAGGTAAGGACTAAATAAGAGTGATTGGATGATTGATTTGATAGTTGATTTAAAGCTCCAATTCTATTTTAGAACTTGGATTGACGATCACTGATTCGATTCATACTTGAGATAGGATATGTTCTCAAGCATGATATATGGGGATGATAAGATTATACTTGAGATAGGAAACATTCTCAAGAATGATTTATTTTGACATAAACTATGCCCCTTTCCTGAGTCGGGATAATTTGGTTGAGAAGGATTACTAACTTAAGATAGGCAACGTTCCCAAGAAAGTGTGATGAGGATGGTTGGATTAAAATTTTGAGGTTCTCAAACAAGTGCTAGGAGGACATATTCACATGTAGGATGATGAGAATAGTGATGATGTATGTTTAGGAATGTCCTTTTTTCAATAGAGTGATGAGTCAATGGATTTTGGAAAGGGTGATATGATGAAAATGACAGATATGAGTTATGCATGGGTGTGAAAAATATTATGATCATGGATTTGGATTTGGAACAATATAGGATACCTATGGCTAAGAGGATTCACTCTTGGTATTTTCCATGGGGAATAGATTTACACAAGAATAGTGTGGAATTGCCTTTGTAGGCACCTATCCACCCAAGAAAACAATTGGCTATCCACAAAGTGTATTCACCCAAGTATAAATAGAGTCACCCAAGAATGGGGTTGCCTAAAAATAGTGTATCCCCCTAATAATGAAATCACCTAACAAAAAAGTGCATCCTCCTAAGAACGAAATCACCTAAATACAGAACATATTTTCCCCAAGTGTGAAAAGATCCACCCTTAGGGTGGCTCAATGTTGGACCTCAAAAAATCATCCATGAACAAGGAAGAATTGCCTAAGAATGATGAGGATTAAGATGACTAATGAACCCACCCAAGTAAAGATGGATTCAACTATGTACATGGTAGAATCGTCCAAGTATGACTCAATTGGACTAGATGAAGAATCACCTGTGAACAAAGGGGATCCACCCAAGTTGAGGTGAGGTCACCCAAGTACAAGATGGAATTTCCCAAGGATGACGACCAAATGGAAAAGGACAAAAAAACAAATAAAAAAATATATCTAACTAGATAAACTAATGGCATGCACAAGTAATCACAAGAATACACACTAGATTGCACAAACCTAGATTATTCAAGTGGGTTTTTTAACTAAACATAGTGTCATAACCCAATTTTTATTACATTTAAATTATAATATGATAATTTGAATTATTAAGGCAATTCAATATGTTGAATGAAAAATCTTGATATTTTTGAAAAGTTTGAAAGAAGTTGACCATCATTTGACTATGTGATATTTTGAACTATCTTATACTTTCTCATGATAGAACATTATTGATGAACTGTGTAAGTGCAAGTGTATGCAGTTGCAGGATAACAAGTTGAAGGACAAGAACACAGTTGAGGTAGGATCATTTAGTCGGATTGAACGGTAAGCTCGATGGAATTTGGGTGCACACACCACAAATGGCATGATGTTTGCATTTGATTTTCATGTACAAGATTTTATTGACTTGATTTGAATTAATTCAATGATTGAAAAAAAAAGGCTTGTGGAATGTTAAACATATGATTTCATAATCAAATTGTCTATCTTAATATTGTGTATTTGAATTTGAAAGAAAACGATAGCATGGTTAAACACATATATTTATGTATTTCATAAAAAACCATGCTTAAAGAAAAATAATTTCATTTAGAGGCTATTATTTGAATAAAATAAAAGCTTATTTTAGTATTCGAAAGGGCTTAAATACTACATTGTCAAAAATAAACAAAATAGTAATAATTAAATATATATATACACATATAAAATATATATATATACAAATATATGTGCACACATATATAAATATATATACACATTCCATATAAAAATCGAATATGGATCGAAATTATAAATCGTTACTGTTGATTTCAAATAAAATCAAATGAGGACATAATGGACGAGTGGCTTATATTCAAATTTAAGACTAAGTTAATTAAATTTGAATAGTGGGGTAGAAAATTAATACCAATTAAGAATGAAATGGTCTCCATATTAATGTGAATAGGAAAAAAGAAGAAAATCTTTCCATTTTGAAAGGGGAATCGCTGGCGAAAATCAGGCAGTGGCAATAGGTATCTAAGGAGAAAGAAGGCAAGTGACTTGACTATGTTGGAAACAAAAGGAAAATCTTTGACCTTGAGGTAAATCGATTTTGTTTACAAACATGCTTGATTTCTTAGTAAACTCTATTCAAAAAACTTGCAATTTTCTTTTCAGTATGTTGATTCTTTTAGAATCAGTGGTAAATTAATAAATATTTTAAAAGTGCAAGTCTGTTCGGCTTAGAGCTTGGTCATTTTTATGTAAGGTCGATCATTTTCTTGTTCTATGATACCAGGGCCTTATCGGCCATCCTTGCATGCTTTAAACTAGTGCATTTTTCAGCTTATTAGCATGTTAGCCAAGCATGGTCGAGCTATGTTTGTCGTATATTTATTGCCTCTAACTGTAATTTCATGCATGTGAGTTTATCTAGCCATTTTATGGCTATTCAGATGAAATCCGAATAGCAATCTAAGTTTCATGTTATTTGAAACGATGTAAAAAAATCATTGAATTTTTTTCTTTAGGGAAACAGTTGTATTAGTGTTGTTATTCTTTTCAATAGTATTTGATCCCCCTGTCAGCTAGGCCGAATAATGGATGTCACACCCTTTGGGTGTATTGATTAGATTAAAATCACAGAGCAATAGAAGATCATTGATGTTGTTTAAGTAAGTTGCATCGTTCACCATGAACGATGGAGGAACGGATATATTGTTCCATTCTTGCATTATGTTGTATCAATCTATAAGATCGACTAACTACATGGGATTTAATCATAGGTAAATTCTTGCATATCGATCTATGTATGCCATTAAAGGAATTCATCAAAGATTGACTATTGATAATTTTATGGTAAAATTGAACTGTTGTTCGACTATTGGTCATTCTTTGGAACGACAAGTGGCTTGAACATTTATTCTTTTTTTGCAGTCACCAATAGGAAACGTGGGTTTATCTATAACCCTAGAAATAATGAAATTTTTCCAAGACTTTGATATTTATTTTGGTCTTAAAACGACAAGCACGTCGTTTGATACATTTACTACACAAAGGATACTAGTATTGTTTAATTATTTAAATACCAAAATTATGGAAACTCTATTCTTTTGTATGTAGTACTGGATAGCCTAAATCTATTAACAAAACATATTAGCATAGTAACTTGTAAACTTCTACAAACAGCAATTATTTTGCTACAAATAGTGTCATTTTGCTACAAACAACATTTTTTTTGCTACAAATAGCATCGTTTTGCTACAAGAAGCATTGTTTTGCTACAAATAGCATTTTTTTTCTACAAACAGCATTGTTTGCTACAAACAGCATTGTTTGCTACAAACAGCATTGTTTGCTACAAACAGCATTGTTTGCTACAAACATCATTTGTTTTGCTACAAGCAACATCTTTTTGCTACAAACAACATTTATTTTCTGACAAACAACATCGTTTTGCTACAAACAGCATTTTTTTTTCTACAAACAACATTTGTTTTGCTACAAACAACATTATTTTGATACAAACAACATTGTCTTGATACAACAAAACACCATTGTTTTGATTTGAAAATTTTTCAAACAGATCTATTCTTATTTCTTTGAAAGGAAAATTTACATCTTGTATTACTAACAAACAAAATGTTAATTTGTAACATTATTTTGAAAGGAAGCAATCTGTTATAATGGTCTTTATTTTAGAATGTATGCACAAAAATAATAATTAATTTGACATATATGTGTATGCACATACACCTTCATCTACATACATACACATACTTGTGACATACCTTCTTTTGTTACTTATTTAATTCATTTTGATGAAATATTGAATTACATTGAAAGTGATCATGTGACATGTGTATGAATTGAATGGATTAAGTTTTGGACAAATCATCTTGAATTATTTTCTAAATTTATTTAAGTAGAGGAATTAAGTAGACTGAAATTACATTTTTGTTGATATTTGTGCAAAGATTAACCTCTTTGTTTAGTAGAACAACACCTAAGTAGACTAGAGCACTTCAAAGTAGATGTTGCTAGGGGGTAGATAGTTGCTAATGAATAAATTGTGTTGTTGAAAGTTACCTTCCGGGACGAGTGCCAAAATGGAGTTCAAAGAATATAGGTTTTTGCTTTATCCCAAACCTATCTTTTGTTGTTGCAACTTAATTTTAATTCTTGGCTAAGAAAATAGCCCATTATGTATGTATGGACTTTGTGATAATACCCTTTGTCATTCCTAGCATAGATCTTGCATTTTTTTCTAAATTATAGATACAAATGCATGTTGATGTTTGGGCACGCACCATATTCCACCTTGCAGATTGTTCTCTTGCAAAAATTTATGTGCAGGATCAGGCATTCTTCAAGTAGGAATAATTTTGAGGAAGTGTAAGCTTCGTGGTTGGGCGATAAAGCACTTCAACCATGTTCTCGTCCACCAATGGAGGCAAGTGTCAAGAGGAAACCTTAGATGTTTTCATGATTATCGTGGACTATGATGTAACCTTGATGTAAAATTGTATATTGTATTGACTTTGTGGCCCAATGAGCCAAGTCAACTTGGATATTGTAATTGACATTTGGAAATAAGTACATATTATTATGACTCTTATTTTAATTAGACATGTGTTGATATGATTGAAAATAGTTGCTTAGCTATGTCTTTTTAAAATTAAATATTCATAGTCATTTGCAATAATATAATTAAGTAGTAATTAGAATGGGTTATTACACATAAGCCCACCAACCAAAAGGCTAATATCTTAAGATCAATGTGAAGGGCCTCTCTTTCAAGAGTCAGTAGATAGGGATCCAATGGTACAAGGGCTCACCTTTTCCTTTTTTTTAGAGGTCTTCATACCTTACCTAAAGAGCTCCTATCTCTACTTAGGGAGATACATAGTGAGTAGCTTCCAGCATGATACTGTACCCTACACTACATTAAGCAACGGTCGAAAGGTTTTATGGTAGCATAAAACAAGAAATCTAATGTGTCCTCTAAATATCAAGAGGGTACATGAGCATGTCCATGAACACTATCCCATCACAAGCATGGGTTAGGAATGTCAATCAAGTCGTTCGAACCAACACTACACTCTTAGTTTGGTATTGCCTGAGTATGAGAGCTTAGCTAAACACAGCGTAACTAGAATGGGGTAAAACTTTCATTCTCTCCCCTTTATATAACCCGCCGGTTCACATGGTTGAGTTCATCCCTTTGGGGGATGAAATCTCCAATAAGGCCTCCTAAAGGGAATGATATACTAGGCATTTCTAATCTCCAGGCTTGCATTAAACACAAGGAGAGAGCATATGTGCAAGCTAGCACTCCTAGGCTAACACAAAAAGACTTGGATCAATTTGTGATTTATGATCTCTAGGCTCACCAAATGGTGCAAGGGGAGACAATACATCAACAAATGACCCCAAACATGGATTATCCTTGTTAGAAATATTTGTGTGTCTAAAGTCAAAGTCCCCTATTTGGAGTAGGATCACCTCTCTAGAGGTAGAGTCGCTTATTTGGAGGTGGAATCACCTATTTTCTCTATAGATCCACTAGTCAATGGGAGGCCAAAGTGAAATTGCTCATATAGGAGCCAAGCCACCTATTTAAAGAGTGTATCTACTCAAGCATGTGCACAATTGCCTCTACACTAAATGTGTAGATGTAAACAACTAGAAAAATAGCAAATTTTGTTAGCAAACCCATGACATGGGTCCCACCAAGCATGCTAAAATGTGTGCAATGAAATTTGTGTTCAAAGTGAAGGATTTAACTACTAAAACAATCCAAAATACAAAAATCAAAAAAAAAATTGGTTATGGCCAAAAGAGAACTCAAACCTCCATAGAATTCAATGAAAACCCGGTATGTCAAAGCTCTCATTGTGTAGATTTATCCTAGATTGTTGATTTTTATGTGTGCTCAAGTAAATTCAATAGTATAACGGTGCTAAATTGCTCAAAGTTTGCTTGATCCTCAAAATGGCTAAGTTTTTTGTATGTATGAGAGAGGAATAATGGATGGAGGGATAGGATTGATTAGGTGAAGATCAAGGGCTCTTAATGCTTGAGAAATCTCACCTTATTATATGTTTCCAAGTGGCATCATGAGGGGAGATATGAGGGAGATTATTTCTCAAGCCCCAAGATTGTGAAAAGTGTCACAATGGGAGGGCTTGAGAGGGAGATGGTACCTTCAAAGGTACCATGGGGAGATGGGGAGGATCAAGGTCATAGAGGTCTTCCTTTTCCTACATTCCCAATGTATGACAAGGAAGGGAATAAAGAAATTTAAAATTCCTTTAGATACTTTTGAAAGAAAGACCCATGTGCCTAAAGGACACAGGGTCTTTCCCAAAAGGGTAAATATTAATGAGGAGGGTGGCTAGGAGGATAGGTAATAAATGGAAAGGGATTAGCCATTTCCTAATCTGTGTAAATGATTAAGGGAGGGAGTAGGTGGAGATTAAGACTTAAGCCCTGATTATGAGGCAAGTGGGAAAATTATGGAGGATGTGACACCTCCTTAATCCATGTTTAAGTGTTTGCACATAATTAGGAATGGATTAGGATTAGGATTAGGGGATAATGAGGAATGATGGAGGATGTGACATGTGGGGGAAGGATTTAAATAAATAATTTATTTATTTAATTTTTGGATGAGAGGATTAAGGTTGGGTAAATAACTAAGGAGAATTATTTACCTAAGGTTGGACTTTAGGAGGAAATCAATAGGGTGATTTTAGGTGAATATCGAGATAAGGGGGGAATATTTAATTAA